>JBAMNC010001560.1:457500-462500 GCA_037902135.1 Cetoscarus ocellatus
ATGTGGTGGGAGGGAGGCTTAAGGCAGGTATTTTAGCTGACAGTGCCACCCAGGGTAATTTCACCTCTGGGAAATTACAACCAGGAAATTTCTCACTTGAAACTAGAACAATTGCACAGGTTCGTAATACCACTCAGCAGAGGCAGGTAAGAGTACAAAAAAAAATCTTTATGCTATGACACAATTTAAAATGATGCACAATAAAACAATCCACAAAACAAACCCCATATAAATAAATCCAAAGCAGATAAACTTATTCAAACCAACCAAAGCAACAAACTCAAAGCAAACCAGTAAAGGAATGAAGTAAACACACTCATGCAACTGAAACTACCGAAGAAAACCAAATGCAAGAAAATAATCAAATGAAAATAAACACACTTAAGGAAATGAAAATAACCACACTCGTGCAAATAAAGAAACCATAATTAACAAAATATCCCAATTAAACATTTAACTGCAAAATACCTGAAACAAGGAAAAAAGAAACAAATAACCCTACACAATTATAATTAATCACACAACTCAATCCCAAAAGAAAAATTATTTAAAATGATAACACCACCTGCACTGGACTGCAAACAGTGGCTGCAGAGCCCGCAGCACGCTGTAACAAGGACGCTGAATTTGCCAACCATGAGCCTCCGCAGGAGTGGAACAACAGCGCCAAAACCACAGCAGTTAAGCAGTCCATTTAAGCAGTTGGATTTAACAGTCCCGAAGCAGAAGGTTAGAGTTCGATGTCCTGTCGTCGAGTCCCGAACCTCCCGTGACGTCACACGTCACGTCGTCAGAACAGTCAGAACAACTAGAACAACAGCGTCAGCCGTAGCCCCAGGCCAAAAGGGGAAGAGCCAAGTGAAGGGCTCGCTGCCCCGGCCACGGAAGGCACAGGCAGGGGTGCAGTCTCTTGGACAAACTTGCACCAGTCCAGTGACAGGGTCTCCTGTGCCTTCTTTGAAGAATGAGGTGTCCTGGTAGCCACAGGCTAAAGTGAAGGATAAAATATAGAAATTATCTCACAGTGTAAAACAAAATACATCACTGATTTCTTCACATTCAGAAAGGAAAAAACATTTTCAGCCTATAGACCTAACCTATGGAGATGAGCTGGGAAACTGAAAACTAAAGGAAAACAGCTCCATCTCTTCTGACTGCCTGACCTGTCCTGTCGGCAAATTATCATATCTGAGGAATGGTGTGAAAGAAAATTCAATAACTTCACCAAAAAGAGATGTATAGTCTTCAAAATCACAGCACACATAAATAACGAACGATGAAGGTTGAAGATGAAGGTTATTCATACTACAGGTCATATTTTTTGAGAATTATGAATTAAAATATTTTACAGGATTTTTTGTTTGAAAATGAAGCAAATGCCATCAGTTACCAGATCTACCAAGAAAATGATATAAAAACATGAGTGGTGATGTCCTCCACTTTGAACTACAGCTCTTACTTAAGCAAAAAAGTTTTAGATTATTTATAAATGATTTTTAATATATATAATTGTGTTAATTATTATGTAATAACAATAATAACTGTAATAACTTAACTGTTGTTGACTGTAGTGACACCAATTTAAGAGAAATAGGTTTTAACGTAATTTATATGATTGTTTTTAATATTGACGTATATTCATTAATAGGTAATGATTTTGAAAACTATAATAACTTAATTGTTTATGGCTGTATTGGCACTAAAGTGACCCTGATGATCAAACATCTCCACTAGTTTATACTACAGCGCTGACTTAAGAGAAAAAGGTTTTGATGTAATTTATATGATTTGTTTTATTGAAGTCTGTTTATAATTAGGTAATTACTATAAAAACTGTTACTGTCAATACAGTCACTCTTTCTGACTGTATTGACACCAAACTCGGAATGATGATCAAACATCTCCTCTAGTTCATACTACAGCTCTTTAAGAGAAATAGGTTTTAATGTATTTAAAAAAAAATTACATTAAGAATGTTAATTAATAGGTAATGACTATAAAAACCGTAACAACTGTTGCTGACTGTAGTGACACCAAACTTAGCCTGATGATCAAACATCTCCTCTAGTTTATTCTACAGCTCTGACTTTAGAGAAACATGTTTTGATTTAATTTATATGATTTTTTTTTAATACTGACGTATATTCATTAGTAGGTTATGACTATAAAAACTGTAATAAGGGGGCACTCGTGAGCACCTTATGGAGTAGACGTCTTTCTGTACGCTCCCGTACACCTTCGCTGTAAATTTTACCCAATACCCACATTGAAGGTTTTTTCTTGCCGCCATGATGGAGGGATTCATGATTGGCTATATGGATTCATGTTAGGTGTTGGATGTATATATTTGTATATGTGTATGTTTATATGTACATATGTATCTACATATATATGTGTATCCATAATATGAAGAGCTTTGTGCTCTATTGTAAAGTGTCTTGAGATAACACTTGTTATGAATTGGGGCTATACAAATAAAGATTGATTGATTGATTGATTGATTTTCTTCAATTTTTTTCAACTCCTAAAATGAGCAGCTCGGGAAAAAGTATCGCTAAAGGGAAGCCTTCCCCCCAAAAACCAAACTCCAAAAAAGACAACAAAGCTGTCCCAGCCATCGATGGCGATCTTGATGCTAGCAACCGGTTTGACATAGCTAGCTACTTCAACGCTAGCACCAATGAAGCTTCATCCTCACAGCCCACTCTGACAGACATCCTGGCAGCTATTGGGAAACTTGAAGGGGACATTAACACGAGATTCAACTCTCTGGATTCAATGCTGCTGACAGTCCAAGCTTCTCTCACCGATCATACCTCCCGCATCTCTGACCTGGAGGGATCTGCCACTGAACATGAGGCCTGCATCTCAGATCTCGAGAAGCGGTGCGACAAGCTAGTAGAAGCTAACGACACCATGAAGCGCAAACTGTCCAATCTTGAAAGCCGATCCAGACGCTCAAATATTAGAATAATTGGCTTACCAGAGAAAGTGGAGAGAGGCAGTTTGTCGCTGAGTTTCTACCACAACTTCTCGGCTCAAAGGATTTTCCCAAGGGTCTGAAAGTGGACAGGGCCCACCGCATCGGCACACAGTCCTCAACGGCACATCCCATGATTGCTAGAATCCATCATTACCATGAGCAGGAGAACATCCTGAAACTGGCCCGCCTGCACTCCCCCCTGATATTCAACGGGGCCCGGATTAATGTTTTTCCGGACTTTTCACCTGAAGTGTTGGAACAACGCCGAGCCTTCAACGGGGTAAAGAAAAAACTGAGAGAGGCAGGTATCAAACACGGCCTCCTTTTCCCCTCACGCCTGATCATCACCTTCAGAGATGAGCAGAAAATATTCCTGATGTCTACAGATGCCGAGGCTTTCATCGATAAACACATCTCCCCTGCTACCCCACCGTGATGAGACATGAGTACCAGCTCAGCCCCCGGAGCTGCGACATGGCCCGTATTTACCTGTTGGCTGTTACAAGGTCCTGACTCCCGAGTTCTGTTCAGTTTACATATGTGGACAATTGTTATGGACATATTATGGGTGTGCGGAATAACGTTTCATCTACTGTGGTAAGATACATTTTGCTATTCTCACCATTGACTCACAAAGTAAGTCCATAGTGACACTTCACAGTTGTGTTCAGCTGCCCCATATATTTATGCGGGGATCTAAAAACCACTTCATTTGGGGAAGTGGTAGGGGGGTGGGATTGAAGCATGCATACAAAGTTTTTTTTGTTCGCTGTATTTTATTTTATATTGTTTTGTTTCGGTGCTGCTATCATTGTCTAAGCTGTAATGCTATAATCTATCACTTACAAAGAAACAGTCACTAGTAATTCTTCTCCCTCGCCACACGGTGGCAACCTGACTTTATTATCTTGGAGGTCTTCACTAAAATTCTAGCCAACAGACTGAACAAATGCATCTCTGATATAATTCATCATGATCAGACTGGTTTTATTCCAGGAAGATTTTCCTTTTTTAATTTAAGACGCCTGATGAATATAATGTACTCTAAGCATAACGAAAAGTCAAAAATTTCTATCCTGGCCCTCGACGCTCAAAAAGCCTTTGATCAAATCGAATGGACATATATTTTAACTGTGGTGGAAGAGTTCGGTCTAGGCAACAATTTTGACGCCTGGATTAACATGCTATACAAATCCCCTACAGCATCTGTAATTACTAAAAACAATAAATCGCCCTTCTTTCCCTTACAGCGATCCTGCCGACAGGGCTGCCCTCTGAGCCCCTTACTGTTCGCGATTGCAATTGAACCTTTGGCTGCTAGTATCAGAAATCATCCCTCCATAGCTCCATTAATTTTAGGTCAAACTGATCATCGCATTTCGCTTTATGCAGATGATATAGTGTTATTCCTTTGTAACCCTGAAAAATTCCTTCCCCCAATTCTTCAACTCATAAGGCATTATCTGGCTATACCATTAATTGGGAAAAATCAGAGTTTCTGCCCAAAACCGGAGACTTGAACTCAAACTTTCTGAAGAACTTGCCTTTTAAAATTGCTACTGATAAAATTAGATACCTGGGAATTGACATTCCTAAAAATCCAAAATTAATTTATAAAATGAATTTTTTAAATATGATAGAAAAGCTTAAACTAAATATTGAAACTTGGAGACTATTGCCACTTTCCATGATAGGTCGAGTTAATGCAATCAAAATGGTAGCACTCCCTCGGTTTCTTTACCTGTATCAAAATCTTCCTATATTTCTACCTAATGCCTTCTTTAAGCTACTAGATTCTGTTGTTTTGCCTTTTGTTTGGGGTTTCAGAGTGCATCGTATTTCCAAGAAACACATAATGAAGCCTAAGCTTTCAGGAGGTCTCGGCCTCCCCAACTTCTGGTACTACTACTGGGCTGCAAACCTGAGAGCACTGATGTATTGGAAGGATGCTTTTCCAGATACTATCTGTCCCACCACCTCCTCATGGATTGCAATTGAACAAAATCTTTGTTAAACC
>JBAMNC010001560.1:465000-509071 GCA_037902135.1 Cetoscarus ocellatus
CACACATACATATATATATACACACACACACACATATATATATATATTCACACACATATATATACACATATATATATACATACATATACACACATATATATACATACATATATACATATATGTATATATATGTGTATATATACATATATGTACATATATACATATACATATATACATATATGTGTATATATAATGATAATAAAAGTAATAGCAGCAATAATCATGTGTTTGTAGTGGTAGTAATTAATCATAATAACTTTTATGATAATGATGATAAATAAAGTAGTAATAACAGCAACAAAAGTAATAATGGCACAGTTAACAATAGTGACAGTAGTAGTGATGATGGGAAATAAAAATAGTAAATATATAACATTAAAAATATATATATATATATATGAATAAGTAGTTATTACAGGGAATGGGCATGGAGGTGATAAAGTGCTGAGGTGGTTTATGTGGACTAGTTTGTGGTAGATCATGATTGTAAGAGAGTGATTAATGATTGCCAGATAGGGTTGTTATTAGTGTCAGAGGAGTTTTTATTTTCTCCTAGTGAGATGTAATCAATGAGCCGGTTTTTCCAGCGTGTGATGTGTATGGAGTTCCATGATTTCCAGGTCATGAGGATAGTTTTCTTGGCGACAGTTAGCGCCACGAGAAGTAAACAGTTGTGTGTTTGGTCAAGTTTAAATGCAGATAGGTGTCCTAACAAACAGAGCTTGGGGGAAAGTGGGATGTGGCAGCCCATGATTTGTGATAAGATGTCTGTAATGTTTTTCCAGAAGTGGTGGACAGGTGTGCAGTGCCAGGTCGCATGTATGTCGTTATCTGTGCAGTTTTGTGTGCAGTGTGAGCAGTTTCCTGATGATGAGAAGGCCATTTTTTGTCCAGTCAGATGAGTTCTGTGGATGATTTTGTATTGTATGAATTGAGATAAATATGTCTTAATTTGATTTATCTGATTCTTTCTGACATATATTCATTTATAGGTAATGGCTATAAAAACTGGAATCCATTTGACTGTAGTGACACTAAATTGACCCAGATGATCACACATCCAGTATTAGCCTCTCTGCACTGGCTTCCCATTAAATATAGAATAGAATTCAAGATTCTTCTTCTCACCTATAAAGCTCTCAGTGGACAGGCACCAGTTTACCTCAAAGAGCTTGTAGTGCCGTACAACCCCTCTAGAACATTACGCTCCCAAAATGCTGGCCTGCTCGTGGTTCCATCAGTCTCTAGAAGTAGTATGGGAGGTAGAGCCTTCAGTTATCAGGCTCCTCTTCTCTGGAACCATTTACCGACCACGGTTCGGGAGGCAGACACCCTCTCTACCTTTAAGGCTAGACTTAAAACATTCCTCTTTGATAAAGCTTTCAGTTAGGGACCAGCTCATAGTCCATAGTTTAGACATATAGTTAAGATGCAATAGGCTTAGACTGCCGGGGGGATCTGGCACATTGGGCTCTATCCCTCTCTCTCTCACACTCTCTCTCCATATCTGCCTCTGCCCCTTTCTGTTTGCTCCTGTACTCGTCTCTGGCTCTTGTCTTTTAGGTTGCCTGGGATCCTTGGTGGAGACTGCCTGCTGCTGTGGAGTCACGAAGCCTCAATAACTACAATTACAGACATAACACATATTTGGCCATTTCACTCCAGTTCATAATCATTATAGCTGTTAATGTTGATATTAACATGATCTTTCTATCCATGGTTGATACATCTATAGTAACTATCTCTAGCTCCACATGGACATGAGATCCCTCCTGAAAATGAGGTGTCACATCTCAAGAGGTCTACCATTAATACATTTATACTTAACGGAGACAAATATGGTAGGGATGCACTTGTGGTCTGGGCACCCATGAGTTCATCACTACCATAAATTCTTACTTCCAGTAAGACTTTTATTGATTATACTTCTATAAATTTTTCACCACAACCACACAGACATGAGGACCCTCCTCTAATAAATTTGTTTGCAGCAGAAACAAATTTGACGACGACAGGTCTATGATTGGTCCATTGATCTGTCACTAGCTTTAGTTCTTACTTTAGTCCACTTGTCTCCACTTACCTCCCTCCCTTTGCCCACACTCCCAACACAGCATCGTGTGGATTTGCTGTTCATCATGAGACTGGGGTCCACATTCAAGATTTCCTGCTGCTTAACAGAAGGTTTTTTCTTGCCGCCATGATGGAGGGATTCATGATTGGCTATATGGATTCATGTTGGGTGTTGGATGTATATATTTGTATATATATATGTATATGTGTATTTTTATATGTATATATGTATCTATGCATATATGTGTATCCATAATATGAAGAGCTTTGTGCTCTATTGTAAAGTGTCTTGAGATAACACTTGTTATGAATTGGCGCTATACAAATAAAGATTGATTGAGATTGATTGATCTCCTCCCGTATATACTACAGCTCTTACTTTAGAGAGATAGGTTTGAGTTTAATTTGTTGTATGGGTCTCTTATATGGCAGGTGTGACTGAGCTTCATTGATGGCAGCTTATGATTGGCTAGAGCATTTATCACACTTGCATCCTTTCTCTGATTGGTTGCAAGGCAGAGTCAGAGAAGTGATGTTTGAAAAAGTTGCTTCTAAAATCCTCAAACTCCTCTGAATTTTAAGCTATAAAAAAGTAATCCCCTAAAGTAGGAGAAATCAAACATTTGAGACAAAATGATAATAAAACACAAACAAAAAACAGAATAGTATTGCCATATAAGATACCCATACTGTGTACACTGTGTATTGCCACTGAATTGTATACAACTAAATTGTTCTCTTTTATGGTTACTAAAAAATGAGAAAAATTGAGGTAAAATTATGTGATGGAAAAATGATCAAAACCAAGTGTAATTTGTCAAATTAGAGGAGATGGTAAATGAGAAGTAATTTTTATGACATGAAAGTCTTAATTACTTTCTAAAAATATTTTCATGAAAGGATGATTTTAAAAATGATCTGAAAGTAATTGATATTGCTTACGAACTGTTTGCCTTAAATCATATTCATTACATTAAAATCGATGTCTATAAAGTTATAGCTGTAGTATATACTAGAGGATATGTCTGATCATCAGGGTGAGTTTGGTGTCACTACAGTTAACAACAGTACAGTTATAACAGTTTTTATTGTCATAACCTATTAATAAACATACTTCAATTTAAAAAAATCATAAATTACATTTAAACATATTTCTCTTAAGTAAAGGCTGTCGTATAAACAAGTAGAGATGTTTGATCAACAGTGTGAGTTTCGTGTTACTACAGTCAACAAAAGAACAGTTATTACAGTTTTCATAGTCACTACCTATTTATTAACACTATTTAGTATATAACAAATCGTATAAACAAACTCAAACCTACTTCTCTGAATTAAGAGCTGTAGTATATACAGGAGGACATGTGTGATCATCAGGGTCAGTTTAGTGCCACTACAGTCAAATGGACTACAGTTATGACAGTTTTTATAGTCATTACCTATAAGTGAATATATTTCAACATTGAAAGAATCATATAAATCAAATTAAGACATATTTCCCTAAAGTAAGGGCTGTAGTATAAACTAGAAGAGATGTGTGACTTTGGTGCTGCTACAGTCAAACACATTGCAGTTATTACAGTTTTTGTAGTCATTACCTATTAACGGATACATCAATATTAAAAAAATCATACAAATTAAATTGAAACCTATTTCTCTAAAGTCTGAGCTGTAGTATTTACAAGAAGAGATGTTTGATCATCAGGCTAAGTTTTCTACAGTAAACAACAGTTAAGTTATTACAGGTTTAATAGTCTTTAACTATTAATGAATGTATGAATGTTTATAGTAATTACCTGTTAATTAAATTAAGTCAATATAAAAAAAAAATGATATAACATACAATAAAACCTATTTCTCCAAAGTCAGAGCTGTAGTAGAAGCAAGAAGAGATGTTTGATCAAGGTGAATTTGGTGCCACTACAGTCAACAACAATTAAGTTATTGCAGTTTTTATAGTCATAACCCATGAATGAATATATACGTCTATATTAAAAAAAAATCATATAAATTACATTAAAACCTATTTCTCTAAAGTCAGAGCTGTAGTATAAACTAGAGGAGATGTTTGATCATCATGGTGAGTTTGGTGTCACTACAGTCAACAACAGTTTATTTATTATAGTTTTTATTGTCATTAGACATCAATTCACACAATTTAATATATATAACATTATTTCAATCAAATCAAAAACCTTTTTTGCTAAAGTAAGAGCTGTAGTTCAAAGCAGAGGAGATCATGTTTTACTATCATTTTGCTGGTAGATCTCATCACTTTGATGGCATTTGCTTTATTTTCAATCAAAAAATCCTGTAAAAAAATTTCAATTCATAATCATTAAAAATATGACATGTAGTATGTATAACCTATGGTCATTTATGTGTGCTGTGATTTTGAAGACGTTACATCCCTTTATGGTGAAGTTATTGAACTTTCTTTCACATCATTCCTCGGATATGGTAATTTGCAGATGGTCCCTAAGCCGCTGAGCCATCACCGGCAGCGTATTGAGACCAATTGAAGTTTTCTGGCCTGGAGGACGGCTTGTTTGGAGGAAAAACAAGGTTGTAGCCCACATTCTTCATTACAGTGATTAAAAAGAGGGTCAGGTTTGTAACTTCGTTCTTTTATTGATGAGTTATTGACCTGCATAGTCCGAACCTGTGAATATCTTTCTAACTTTACACAAGTTGCTCACCTCTCATTCCCGCTGTGCATTCAGACTGCTTGATTGGTATGTAGATTACATAGCGCCAACTTTATCTTCTGATTTTTTTTTTTTTTTGCTAAAAGAAGTTTCGGTAGCACTTTATAATATGGCCCGCGTCTTACAGTGTAGTTTCCCATCTCTTACAGTGTAGTTTCCTCAACTTTTAGGGTAACTGTCCGAATTGTACATGTCATTTCGCGGAACCTGTAGAGTAGTTACACTTGTGTCTTAAAGTGTAACTGCTGTTGTCTTGCAGTGTAGTTTTCCGTGTTTTAATGTGTTGTTTCCTCAACTGTTGGGGTAACTCGCACACATGTACCATGACATTTTGCAGAATCTATGGGGAAGTTAAACTCTCGTCTTACAGTTTAAGTCCCGGAGTCTTACAGTGTAGTTTCCCGTGTCTTACCATGTACTTATCAAAACAGTAAATTTTCCTGACCATATGCTTTTACTTTGCAAACCTTGACATGCCACTTCCTCTTAAGAATCAGCATGGATACAGATTGTGTAGACCAATGATACTGAATATAACTGAAATGCTGTAATGTATTGATGAGTATGTGTTTCACATAATAATGACAAGACATGCAGACGTATAAAATCTCTTTATTTTTTAAACACACAGAGACCCCACTAAGTAATTCACCTTTTAAGTTACCCAGCCCTTAAGATCACACTTGTCTTTCCTTACTGTCTAACTATCCAGTGCTTCCACTGCAACAACTGCAACAACCCAGCACTTTACCTGTAACTACTGGTCAACACCTGGAACCGGGCTGGATTATAAAGTGAACACTTGTACTTACTGTCTAACTACCCACTACTTCACCTGTAAGTACCCAGCACTTCCCCTGCAACTACTTCGTGTTCCAAATATGGACCAAAGTCTAGCTGTTGGAATCTTTAAACAACAAAAACCATGCAAAACATTACTAAGGAACTTTATTTCTAACATACACTGAGAAAAAAAATACTCACTCTGATTAAAACATTGTAATTTTAAAAAACAAAACAAATATTTTACATTTCAAACCACAGCAAAGCACCTTGAAACAACAGCAATACAACAATCAACTCAGTAAAAGGATATTAAATTAATCCTGTAAATTTTGTTGTATAATAAACATGATTTTCATGTTAGTTATACAACAAAACAGCGTATTTTTTATGGTAAAAATGTATATATATATATATATATATATATATATATATATATATATATATATATATATATATATATATATATATATATATATATATATATATGTATACAGTAAAGTTTTAAAACCCCTACCTTTTCCATAAAATCAACAGTACAAATATAATTTAATGTGCAAATGGCAGTGTTTGCAATATAAAAGTTTACTTTATTTTTCATAGATTTCCTTAAAATGTAAAAACAGAAGGTTTTGCCATTGAATTTGACTGTTATATTGTAAAATCTATAACATATTGAGGTATTGTTTGTCGACTTACTCTGAATGTCTATAACCTGTAATCTAAAATCTTAAAACACAACATAATTTGCACAAAAAATACCTCTTTGCTTTTTAACAGTAAAATACTGGTAACACTCCCTGTATTATATATCACTTAAAACACATCAATTAGCCTTTTTTGGTAAGAACCCAATGACCTTACACAATACTATTTTACACTAAAAACATCTGTACTGTAAAATAAAACAAGTTGAGTTTACTTTAAAAAAAAATATGTAAACTCATTGCCTTAGAAATATCAAGTAAAATAAACTTGACTTCTGTAAGTTCACATAAGTTATTTAAGTTCACAGTAATAACCATAACTTAATTACTTTGAGTAATTAATATTTATGCTTACTTATTTATTTTTAGTCTGCAATACAAATTTCAATTAATTATTCTTCATTACTATTACTGTTAATTATACTTCTTAATTTTGAGTGTGCATTACTTGAACTTATTTATCTGTTTTAAGTGTTAATTTTTGTGCCTGTTTATTGAATGTTCAATATACACATTTGTTACTCTAAAGCAAGTAAACTAACAATGTGTTAAACGTCAAAACAGCTGGAAACACATGAAAAATTAAAACAATATCCTTAAAGCAAAATAAGAACACTTTGCAGTTGTGTCAGCAGCCATTAAACATTTATTTTACACTGCCTGGCCAAAAAAAAAGTCGCCATCACAAAAAAGGTCACACACTCTAATATTTTGTTGGACCAACTTTAGCTTTGATTACAGCATGCATTCGTTGTGGCATTGTTTCAGGAAGCTTCTGCAATGTCACAAGATTTATTTCCATCCAGTGTTGCATTAATTTTTTCATCAAGAGCTTGTATTGATGATGGGAGAGTCTGACCACTATGCAAAGTCTTCTCCAGCACATCCCAAAGATTCTCTATGAGGTTATGGTCTGGACTCTGTGGTGGCCAATCCATGTGTGAAAATGTCTCATGCTCCCTGAACCACTCTTTCACAATTTGAGCCCGATGAATCCTGGCATTGTCATCTTGGAATAGGGAAGAAAAAATCCATTGATGGAATAATCTGGTCATTCAGTACATTCAGGTAGTCAGCTGACCTCATTCTTTGGGCACATAATGTAATTGGTCAGCTAGATCTGACCAACTGCAGCAACCCCAGATCATAGCACTGCCCCCACAGGCTTGTACAGTAGGCACAAGGCATGATGGGTGCATAACTTCACCTACCTCTCTTCTTACCCTGATGTGCCCATCACTTTGGAACAGGGTAAATCTGGACTCATTAGACCACATGACCTTCCTCCAGGACAGTTCTTAATCCAATTTTAGTAGTTTCTGCAGTCTCCTTAGATGTTTTCTCTTCTTGATGCATGCCAATGATTTGACCCTTCTTAAACAGACTAACATCTTTTCCATGAACACAGGATGTGTCTTTCGACATGGTTGTTTAAGAAATGAGAAGCTACTCATTGCATCAGCTGGGGTTTAATAACTTGTTGCCAGCTGAAAGACAATCGCCCATGCGGTTATTATCCAATAGGAGGCTCGTACCTATTTGCTTAGTTAAATCCAGGTGGCAACTTTTTTTTTGGCCAGGCAGTGTATTTAACAAAACTCTTAAACCATATTTAAAAAGACTTAAAATGTCTCACCACTACAGGATGATTCTGACTTAGAGATGAAGATATGAGATTTTTCACTGTGAGAATACGTCTGTGTAGATTCTCATTCATCCAGGTCATTGTCATCTTGAAAATTCAAAAACAAGGCAACTGGACTGTGTAGAGTCCAGTTGCCTTGTTTTTGAATTTTCAAGTTCACTGTGAGAAGTTTCACTCTTTAAACAAAGTTCAATGTCTTTACCATAGATTTGGGGTAGGCCAAATGTAGTGTCAGTGCAAGTCAGACCAAATAGAAGTCCAACCGCTTGAGGCAAATCCTTCATGTTGTCCATGGCAATTCCTCCCTCAAGACCAGTGGCTGATGTAAAAGGCTGGAGATGTGTGGGGTTATGGCTGGGCTGAAGATCGTCTTCACTCACAACAGAAACAGCACTGCTCCCCAAGCCAGAGTCTCATCAAGTGTCCTGCTGAAATAACAGACATATTGGTTGTGATATTAGGAACAATCACAGGCATAAGCTTTTAGAAATACATTTTTTTTCACTGTGATTTTCACACTGAGCTCCATGTTAAAACCGACACAAATTAAATGATTCTGCACTGAAAGTCAAGTCTGTTCAACTTTGAATTGATTTAAATCAAAATGAAACTGGTGATCATACAACTCTTCAAACATATAAAGCACAAATTATATGGATTCTGATTAGACAGTTACTGTTCAATGTATTTTTATGTTTTATGAGTAAGTGCATATTTAAAGCTAGCTCATGTACAAATTATTACATATAGGACTCAGAGTTAATTAAGATTTAAGGAGATGCCATTCAGAATAGTTCAACAATATAAAACAATTGATGACCATGCAATAAAAACAATAACAGTGTTTTAAAAATGTTCTATGGCATCCAAAAAGATGAGTGTTTAATCCTCGGGTGATGTTAGGGGCTTTGTCTGCTCCTGGATGCCGGAGGGTTAATTTCTATTTAAAGTATTTTTTTACAAATGTGCAATTCTGGCCCTGCAACAACCCTACTTATTTGAAAAAAAGTACTCACAAGGCATGCCTTGAAGAAATAACCAGGGTTATCTCCAACTGCAAAGGGAATCCATTTGAAGACAACAGAGCGCAGAGCAGTCACATCTGGTCACTCTGAGGAAGAGAGAAAAGATCACTTAGTAGTTGAGGGGCTTCACATGAGTCTTTGATATAGTACCTATGTTGAGTAATCAAATTATTTACCATGAGGTTTGTGCATGGCATTAACTCTGCAAGTTTTTGTCCAGTGGCTCCTTTTCTCAACTTGAAGTGTCCAGTAAAAGGGGGTGTGTGCTGGTCCAAAGCCTCAAAGAACTTTGCTTCAAGAATTCAGTTGAATTCTGCAAATACCTGGACCAAAAAGAGAGAGAGATTGGGGAGAGAAGAGAGGAAGATGAACAATCAGTAGAGTAACCAAGGTGAAAATCAGCTGTGCAAACTAAAAATTGTAATGCCTACTACAAAGCCTTTTGTGTGTTAAAATCTGCATACAGGCAAGTAGAATAATATCATAACCCCCTCATAATATCAGTTTCAATTAGGGACCAGAAAGTGAAATAAATCAGAGTAAAGATCATCACTCTTCACTTTGATGTTGGAGAGGACACCTGTAAACAAACTACACTCTATCACTCTTATTAGCACACTGTTCATGAATTATCATTGATCTCATATTAAGTGAAAATTATCCCAAATATTGTTCATCTTAAACTGACAAGAGTGGCAAAACTGATGACCATTAAATTACTAATTCAGAACCAATTAGTTTAATTTTAGTTTGTTTTGTACATTTTAGAGGGTCACATAGTGGGATTAATACAAATTTCAGTTCAATTATTTACCAGATCATTTTTGTTGCAGCAAGTCTGAACCAGAAATTACTTATATCTTGAATAATTTCTGTGGATTTAAATAATAATAATATTTCAAAGTTGTCTGATAAATGTTAAACCCGCAAAATGACCTTCAAATATGTACAAAACAAACAAAAACATAGCTAATTAGTTGTGAATTTGTAATCTAATGTTCACCACTTTTGCCACTCTATCAGTTTATGATAAACATTAATATTTGGGACACTTTTCACTCAATTTGACATCAGTAGTTATTTACGAACAGTATGCTAGTATGATATGAGGGAGTATTTTCTTTGCTGGGGTCCTCTCTAACGTCACAGATCAGACTGTTAAGTTCCTCTCAGGTAAGTATTTTTATTTATTCATTCTGCTGTCTGGTCTCTGACATTATTATGATTAGCATAAATAAGAATAATATTTATCTTATTGTACTATATCAATATTAATTTTATAGTTTATGGCTGTTATGTGTATCAGCTTTTGCAGTAAAAATACATAACTTTTCAACAAATAAGCTTGTATGGGAACAATAATCAAACAAACAATTATCCAACATCTCTTTTAATTATAAGTCAGATTATTTAATGGCATTTATATCCCAAAACACACATTACATCATTATTTTAGCTCAGTTTCCTCAGAGAATGTAATCTCTTATTTGATCAATAGTTTGGTAATTTATTTTGGTGAATTAAGACTTTTTCCTCCTAACTTCTGTTGTCTACCACACTGCATTGGTGCACAGTCATACCCACCGTAAAGATGCCCACATGTGAGAAAATGAGCCACTGCGGGTTTTGTTGCTCATTCTGCCTTTTTCTTTATTCTGCAATGTTCCGCAGAAATCTAGGGTCATCATACTATTATTAATGTGCATAGCTTTTAATCATGCCTATTTAATAAATATAATCTCTGAGACATTACTAGTTCAGTGTGTAGATGGAAATGCAAATACCTTTTATCACTGGACTTATGTAGTGCTGGCCGATCACCATTAGTTTCTGCCTGAGGGGCAGAAAGAACATAAATATCAAATTACTTTCAGCAAATCATGACAAAACCTTCAGAAATGACACCTGTCATAAAAACATTTAGAGGAATGACCCTGTATTATCATGTGGTGACAATGTACCAATAAATTCTGAAAATTTGTGACATTCAGAATTTTAAAAGGCTCTGGTTAAAGTCAAAGACAGAGTGAAAATTAAACATGAGCCATTTCTTCATTCAGATTAGTTAGGGCAATAACATTAAGTTTTACCAAAACAGGAACACCAGGGGATGCTTCATCATGCAATTCAATCAACTTTTTAAAAAATCTTAATATGTATCACCCAGAAAAATCCACAGGTTTGTTTAGCAGACACTTATCAGGTAGGACATGGTCATGGATCTATTGAAGCCAAACTGGGTAAACAGAAATGTAGACATCTCACAAATTAAGACACAAAGTGACTTTAATTTCAGGGTCTACATTCTGGAAAGCACAAGTCTCAATCAACATTCAAACTTTCCAGATAAAATTAATCAGATATTTGGATGAAAACACACGAGATAGCTTTCATTTTTTAATTATCCTTTAGCCACAACTAATTAATAAGTACATGTTTTGCTGTGTAGCCTTACATCTACCTTAACAGCTTTACAAAGGTTTTACTGCAGACACTCTAAGCAAGAATACAGATGGTCACTGGTGTCTGTTCAGTGACACTGAAACTATGAATACACTAACATGAGACAGTTTCCAGATTCGTATGAAAACTTAAAGTTTTTCAAAATTTAAATTCAAGACCAAAATGAGCATCTGTGCTGTCTAATGACAGAAAGGCTTAAAAATGATAACCTCTCCTGAACAGGTGGGACTACATACAGTTGGTTGCAGACAGACAGCAGCAGTGCATGAGTAATATCAATAAATACAAGTCTGACAAAAGAATTTACACAGTGGAAATAGTTAAAACTGAAACATATTCGGAGGTTAAAGAGTACTGAATAGTTTCTGTGTTGTGTGCGTTGATAAAGGCCTACAGTAGGTAATTAGTAGTTAATCAAACCTTTTACCGCATTCCCCCAAAAAACTTAACTTGGTACACAAACGCTGCTGTAGATTATCTCTATAGTTTTAAATTCAGAAGTGAATTGAGTGTTTTACACTTTTAACTTTGAAAGTCAAGTTGCAAAAATAGCCTGAACACATCCTGCAACAAATTTAATGTTTAAGCTATCGGCTCCGCTAAATCTATACCTAGAAAGCTCGTCATTGTGTCACTGAATCCCGGATTTAAAGCAGAAAATTGATTAATATATTCTTTACTCACCAAATAACCACAGCAGGGAGGAGTCTGGCTGCAGCGCGGACCACAGGAGCATTAAAGGTGACGCTGCTGCACCTGGACATACCCAGACACGTCCCGACAGCGCCAGAAGGAGGCGGAGTGATCTGCGCGCCAGAATGATCGAGAATAATGCTGGCAGAAAGTAGTGCCAGACCGAGGCGGAGTGATATGCGCATAACTGAAGGATGAAGGACAGTAGCGGCAAAAGCCAGCAATAGGAATCCCCCACAGAAACAATGCAAATATTTAAAAGGCAGAAAAGCAAACAAACAAGACCATTTTGAAACCAGATGCCTTATATTTTCAATAACTTGAACATTTAGCCAACAATAAGCTGGTGTAGATAAATAAAAAGTGAATCAAATTTTATATGCTATAATCGTATATTATTAAGGGGTTCAGCAAGAAAAAATAATGCCTTTAATTTGAAAGAGTGGCGAGTGAAAAAATGTCCTGTCAAAAAGTGGTTTTAGCTGAAAAATAATGGCGGGGGGGGGGGGGCAAACAACAGCAACAAAAAATTCAGAAAAAGAACAGCTAGCATTTCATGACTGTTTACTTGCTCCTCACAAAATATATAATATTTTAATATCTTATTGTCCAGATTTGAAAGAGAAAATAATACTTTTTTTTTTTTTGATCCATATATGATGGAATGCGGCTGAAAGTGTAGGCTAGAGCAGGAGAGATTTGCTGCTCTATTTATTTGGGCAAAACAAACAGACTAACAACAACAACAAAATCAAACATCCCTCAGGTTATTTCAAGTGAGTTGATTGATAAAATGTGAAGATGAAAATAGATTGTGAAAGTTGATATTTTCAGGCAAACAAAGTAGCCTGAACTTAACTGCCACAAACTGTTTTTCTTTTTCCCAAAAAGGAATGCAAAAATTATGGAATTAGCTGTTATATATTACGGCATATTTCTGTTATCAATACAAGGTTAGTAAATTTAACAGTGAGAAATTGTAATTTTTTCAAAGAATTAATGCAAAAATTACAGTACTGACTGTTATATGAAATACAGCATATTCCCGTTATAATCACAATTAAAGGGTATTTAACAGTGGAGTACTGTATTTTTACCAGAAAAAAAACTGTAGAAATTACGGTTTTGACTGATAAATTTATTCACAGTTTTTCGCCGTTCCAAAAAAATTGTATTTTACCGTTTTAGAGTTTACAGTTTTTTACTGTAAAATTTACAGACTTTTTTACAGTGAAGAACAAGAAGAAGCAGAAAGACAAAAGAAAAATAAGTCTCGAAAGTAGAAAATCTGTTTGTATGAAAAACCATTGTTCTTGGTGTTTTTTTTGAGGGGAGTTTGTGGGATATTTTTGTTTTTGGGAATTGGGCACTATTATGTTTTTGTGAAATTTAGTATTACTTTTATATAAGATAGTTTAGTTTAAATAAATAGAATAATATTTTGTCTGATAATTAAGAATATTCATAATAATGCATAATGTTTTAAGTATTTTGCTCTGTTTTGTGTATTTTTTATTTTCAAAATAAATTGATTTAGTAATGGAAACAATATTCCATAATCCCTGGTACTTACAGGGGAAGTCTTGGGTACTTACAGTCTAAGTCTTGGGTACTTAGAGTGTAAGTACCAGGTACCTGCATGGTAGGGAAGGGAGGACAGTGTTCACTTTATATCCAGCCCGGTTCCAGGTGTTGACCAGTAGTTACAGGTAAAGAAGTGGGTAGTTAGATAGTAAGTAAAGCCAACAAGTGTTCACTTTATAATCCAGCCCGGTTCCAGGTGTTGACCAGTAGTTACAGGTAAAGTGCTGGGTTGTTGCATTGGAAGCACCGGACAGTTAGACAGTAAGACAAGTGTGATCTTAAGGGCTGGGTAACTTAAAAGGTGAATTACTAAGTGGGGTCTCTGTGTGTTTAAAACATAAAGATATTTATACGTCTGCATGTCTTGTCATTATTATGTGAAACACATACTCATCAATACATTGGTCTACACAATCTGTATCCATGCTGATTCTTAAGAGGAAGTGGCCCGTCAAGGTTTGCAAAGTAAAAGCATATGTTCAGGAAAATTACACTGTTTTGATAAGTACATGGTAAGACACGAGAAACTACACTGTAAGACTCCGGGACTTAAACTGTAAGACACGAGCGTAACTACCCCAAAGATTCTGCAAAATGTCATGGCATATGTGTGCGAGTTACCCCAACAGTTGAGGAAACAACACATTAAGACATGGAAAACTACACTGCAAGACAACAGCACTTACACTTTAAGACACAAGTGTAACTACTCCACAGGTTCCGCAAAGTGACATGTACAATTCGGACAGTTACCCTAAAAGTTGAGGAAACTACACTGTAAGAGATGGGAAACTACATTGTAAGACGCAGGCCGTATCATAAAGTGCTACCGAAGTTTCCTTTTGCATGCTAGGGTCTGTTTCTGTTGCTACAGGGGTGAGCTGCTACTACGCTAACCCGCGTTCAGAAATGCTGCTGCTTTGCCTACACGGCCTGTGTCTGCGGCTGGGGTCTGCGCTGTGGTGCGGACACCGCTTCCCTGACACAGCTCTTCCCTTGCTTAACGTTGCTTTCATTCTATGGTGTATCCACCGGTGTCTGCCGCACCACTCCCTGGTTCTTCTCCAACCGCTTCTCCTAACCACCTGCTTATAGCTGACTGTGGTGGTGTGGACTCATAACTCTGGGCTGCATGTGGACATGATCAGCAGTCAAACCTTTTTTTCAGTGGGTTTTCTGGATGGTATGATTGTGTTCAAGGGGCTTATTTTGTTAATTTTTCCAACCATCCCTTTCTGGGTGATCTGATTTACTTAAAGGATAAGTTCGGTTTTTTACACCTGGACCTTATTTTTAGGATTAAATACGCTCGTAGACTCACCCAGACAATTTTGGTGGAGCTTGGAGCCGTTTTTCGAGCAATTTAGATCCATTCGACGGCGTTTTTCTCTCATGCCATAGTAGCAGACGGGGCCAGAAATCGAAGCCCCTAAATCAGACATTATCTGCTGCGAAACTCACTCCTCCTCTGTTGCCATTGCCGTGCAATGTCCACAACAACACCACCAGTTAGCCCCCATTCGTGGACGTGCAGTGGTTGCTTGTTCTCTGGCCAGCTGTTCGGCTCTTTCCCTCTGCATCCTCCTTTCAAATAGCTCCTCGTCAGTATATTCTGGCTCAAAACGATACGGGCATCCACTATACTCAAAGTTGTCATCAGACACTTCTACATCGGATAAATATTCCGCCATGTTGCACAAAAATAGCCGTGTAGCCATGTAGCCTAGCAACAACAGCGGCTCTACTCCGCTGCGCTCTTGCGGTGCATGTCTGTGACGTCACCAAAAGTTACCCATCCTTGTAAAGCCCCGGATGTCCATAACAACGAAGTTGAGCTGACATGGTGATAACACTGGCCATTCATTTATAAAATGTAGCTGAAATGAGCGAGTTTCGCAGCAGATAATGTCTAATTTCGGGGCTTCGATTTCTGGCCCCGTCTGCTACTATGGCATGAGAGAAAAACGTCATTGGATGGATCTAAATTGCTCGAAAACGGCTCCGAGCTCAGCCAAAATTGTCAGGGTGAGTCTACGAGCGTATTTAATCCTAAAAATAAGATCCAGGTGTCAAAAAAACGAACTTATCCTTTAATGTAATCCTGAATTGCTATTGTTTTACACACCATCACTTAACTGTTTATTTTTCTCCTTTGATATTGTTTTGTTAAGCTCTTGGTTAATGTTGTTCAGTTGTCATGTAATGCTATATTTCCTTAAAGGTGCAGTGTGTAGAAATTTGCATTTTAGCGACATCTAGCATTCAGGTTTTGGAATGAGCCCGTCCATTACCAAAACATCACATTACTAAGGGACAAGAGCCAGTGAAGACCAAAAAGGATTGTGAACAGGGCATCATTTACAACAGTTGCAAACACCACGCCGTTTTCTCTTGTAATACCCGCTCTCTTCTTCTTCTTCGCATGCCATCTAGGTAGATTTCAGGACCGGCAGCCAGACTTGTATTCAAAAATCGTGTTTCGCTCTTTTTGTCCCCAAAACCCACCAGTAGACAACATGGTGGATCCTTATGTCAGCCACCACAAAGGGGAGAACTGCGGTACATAATTATAAAAAGCTTTCTCTAACTTAATATAAAGGATGATTGTACACCTATTTCGATGGACTTTACATACAAATAGAAACATTATATCCTATATTCACTGTTTATGTTCAGCAAAATGCTGCCAACTTCTACACACTACACCTTTGATATTTTTTATTCATTTCAATTATTGTGTATGCTACAGTTGGGTTATTTTGATTCAGTTACAAGGAAGTGGCTTCCTTTATTTATCTTTTCTTTTTTTTTTTTATTTATTTTGTTGTGTTACAACTGATAGTGGGATTGTGACAGCTTCTATGACACTGCATTTATGTATTAAACTTGCTTAGTGTGGCTGCCAACCACTTATTCCTGCCACCTGTTTATGTTCTTTTCAATTGTGTGACTGATTTGAAGGAAGCTCCTTTAACTGTTTCTGTCCTCTTTTTCCCTTTTCAGAAGCTGAGTGCAGAGGTGGTGGTACCGGTGTCCCCGGGTGGTGGAATCTCCCTCCTGTGTGAGTGCCCACATGTGTCTGGGGTGATTTCCTGAAGTCCCCGTCTACCCTAGTTGGCCTTTAACCACACTGGTAAGCCTCAGCTCTGATTAGGCTTCCTCCTTTTCCCTTTTTTAAAGTGTGTACATGAAAATTTTTATATTGTAAGTATTTTTGTAATAAAGAATGGAATTGCTTTTAAACTGAACCACATCTGCTGCTCATTATTCTAACGAACTTGAGTGTCCTTACCTGCACTGTTACTGGTACTTTGAGGTAACTTATATTTCCCCAGGTGGAATTCTCAGAGTGGTGTTTACTGTTTTTTTTGGGTGTCTAGAGCAATACATATTGTTGCTCTATCCTATTCACATTTTCCCTCCCTCGCTCACTACAATAAGAAGAGAAGAAAGTTTAAAATGATAGAAAAAAAGCCAAAAACTGGATAAAGAATAGTCTAAAATTGAGAAAAACATTAAAAGAGCTAAAAAACTGAGGAGCTACTGGAGAAGCAGCTGTTTGTTTACAGCTCTCATGGCAACGCAGCACCATAATGGTTTAATAGTGAAAAAGTTATATGTGGGTTAGTTAATAAATAAATATTCAGCTTTACTGGTTAAAGCACCACAAAGTAGTTTTTCCACCTTATTTCAATATTTCTAGAGTCAATGTGATGGTACATCACCTTACAACAGATTGAATGACACCTCTGTAATGGTCTGAGGGGGTCTGTATTGCCTTCACTGGCACTGTGTGACTTTGAGGTGGATGTTGGGAGCCCTTCCACACTAAAAAAACCACAAATTTTTACTGCTTTGACTGCTTTACAGCATACGTAACTTCCCCCTCTTTCCCGATTCATTTAAAAGACGGAAGTGGAGACAAAAGCTAAACGTATGCACTGACTAGTCAGCGCTAAAGTCCTGTGGAGGGCAGCAATACGCCTTAGTCCGCCAGAAATTAAAAGAAGAAGAAAGCTTAACGTAGAGTTGTTATCATGGAGGAATCAGCGAAAAACCCGAAGAAAAGAAAAGTTTTACTGGAAGAGACGAAAAAAGGAAAGCGGGAGAGTAACAAGCTAAATGCCTGGACAAGGATAAACATTGGCCTGGCCTTCACTCGCTGGCGTGAGCTGAAAGACGAGGAGGGATGTCCGACCTGATTTGGCCCTGTTATTGTTGGACTTGTAAGTACATGTTGCTAACAACTGACAGCTGACATTTGAAAAGTGATTTATTCAAAAAGAAACATGATCAGACTGTACCTTATCAGTCCACATGGTTTATTTGTTTCTCGGGACGTCCTGTCGGCTCGCTTCTCCTCCCTCTGCATGTCAACAAATGCACTTTGGTGTGAGGGGCTCTGTTTTACGACAGTGCAGTTAACACTCAACGTCCATGGAGGCCACTAGAGAGCAGAAAGCCGGAATCTTACATGGTGGGGCTTTAAGATAGGGTCAGAGACTAGAAAATGTATTATGTCAATCATAATGGACAAAAAATAGCCGCGCAACGTGTGTGTGTATGATAGAGAGATAGAGGAAATATGTGCCCTCTAAACCTACAAACTGGTAAATATTGTGATAGTAATATCAATAACATTCTGAAGCTAAATTAAAAGATGGTATGACAGAAGGGTGGGCCCTACATTAAGAGGAGACCCATAAGAATTGCAATCTATACTGGAATTGTCGTCTAAACAGTTAATCTGTTGGCGAGAGTGTAATTTAGAAATGATGATTATATGCTCCTTGTGTTTTTAGGCAATATGTTGTTCGAAGGAGGAATGTCAGATAGGAAAAAGAAAGCTTAAAAATGAAATTCAACGGTTAAAGGCCTTGTTACAAAAAAGGAAAGGAGGAGAAAGAAAAATACAAGTAGTACCAACACTTAACAAGGTGAGGAGGGGGCTTGCCGCAGTCAACAGTTAATGCACTGCTGCGCTATGTCAAGGACACAAGAAGAAGAAGATTGCCAGTGTAAACAGAGCTAAGAACATCAAAACTCACCCACCACAATCACCACCTGTGGTTGGTGTGTATGTTTTCTTGTTAATATTGCTTGTAATTGCTTTTCTCTAAAGTAATATGTTGAAGTTCACTTGTGTGATGTCTACCCTGTTAGGGCTAGTCCATCCTCTTACTTGTGTGTTTTTTGAAAGTATTTTTTTTAAAATCAACAAATAATATGTATGATGTTGTAGTAACTTGCATGAAAATAAGTGGCAAAATGGAATAGCTTAAAATTTGGGCAAAAACTAATTGAAATTGTGTTTTATTGTAAAAGAAATGTGTGAAAATTACATTATGCTGTGAAATAGAACCTGTCTTATTCAGAAAAATGCTTGTTTATTATTTATTTTTTCTGGTTTGTGAAATACCTTTGCAGGGCATACAAAAGGACATTTTAGCTCTTTGAAAATGTAAATATTACACTGACTGTTGTTACGGATTAGCCTCCGGGTCCACTTCAAAGCAAACAACACATACAGCTAACCCTAACCTGAAGTGTGTTCAAACGAAAAGAAACGGCCTTGAGAAAGGAGGGACTGGTTTTCACGCAGAAAATAACAGAAGCGGGATAAGCTCACCAACACGTCCTTCGGCGGGGCCTCTGGCGGGGATGGCTCCGGTCTGCGTCGTGGTGAACGGCGAACCCAGTCATCTCCGGTCGACGTCACAGTAACCGGCGAACCCTGTCGGTTTTGTTCAGTTCAGTTTATGGGTTGGGGTGTTCAAACAAAACAAAAGCTGGTTTCCTTCCCGTTGGCAGCCCTGTTGCATCCAAAGGTGTCTGCACGTTGCCGTCTCAAAAGCTCCCAAGCTGCAGCCACTCTTACCTGATGGCTTATGACGTCTTTTAGAAGGCGACAAACGTCCACTCCTGGCGCACCTCAGGCATGATGCATTCAAGTCCATCAGAAAAGACAGATATCCCAACACAGCTTAACCCACTCTTTATTTGATGAAAACCAGTCCAAAGTAAGTTAGAAAAAAAAAGAACCCCAAGAAAAGAAGAGGAACCATCTCTCTTCACATTCCTATCACTGTCCATTCAAAACTTGTATTATTTCATGGTCGAATGCCTGGTACAAGGGCATTTGGCCTATACCACGTGCCAAAAAATTGGTGTAAATTATTAAATCATATCTGGAGCTGGACCAAGCTATTTTTACCTCCGCCAAGGAGGTTATGTTTTTGCCAGGGTCTGTCTGTGTGTTTGTTTGTTTGTCTGTTAGCAAGATTATGAAAAAACTACTGGATGGATTTACATGAAAATTTTACCAGAGGTGTGGTTTGGTCCAAGGAAGAACCTGTTACATTTTGGTGGTGATCCGCACATTTATCTGGATGCAAAAAATTCCCAAATTTGCGAAAAATCCCATAACTTAATACAGGGCCATATTTAAAAAAAATCATATCTCTGACATCACTTAATGGATTCGCTTCAAAATTTACGCGATAATATATAAAATACAACTCTATCATCACGGTGAATTCCATCTGGATATGATCCAGATTGACATCACAAAAAAACATTTAACTTTATAATGGCAAATCCCATTCATTTCTCCTAGGCTGTCGTGAGGGTTTCGCCCCCTTTACGTTATTATGGGAATTGTAGTTTATTGGCAAACTCACATCAACATTTCAACCCAGCTTCCCTTGCAATGCCAGTGGAGGACTTGTCCACATGGACAGACATGAGCGGAGACTCGGCCATCACATCGAAGCGTGTGGTGATTCAGAGTTGTATCTTTGTGGAGGTCTGCATTCTCCAAGTGATTTTCTAGTTTTCTTATAGTTTAACAGGCCCTCAGATCAAATTATAAAATTACAAATATCTTTATTTTTTTTATAAGAAAGTTTCTAAGCTGAAATGGCACTTAATGACTCCATAAAGTACCATAAACTATAACATTATAATATCATTAGGACACCAAAAAAACAAAAAACAATTAAGAAAAAGCTGAGCATTCAAATTTAACTTAAAATAACATTTATAAAGTATCTAATATTGCTAGAAATGCCAGCTGGTCAGGCTGAAATTCTTATGCAGACTAAATATGTACAATAATCTAGAAACTACCATGTATTAACTTCTTTTTCAGGAAAAAACACAATAAAGCCTTTTTCACACATGCAAGACTCCTTGGTATGCTGCAGACTGCCTGCACATGCTTATGATTGTCTCCTGACTTGCAAGCCTGTATTATTTTATTATTTTGTATTTTCAATAAAAGAAATTCACAGTGGCACTATTTGGTTCAAGATCCTTCTTTCCATTTCATTTTTACAAATACATAGATGCCTTGCTTCCCAACCTGGGGTCTGGGCCCCCAAAGGGTCCCAGAGGCTCTGTCAGCTTTGAGGTAGTCAAAGTTTAGTTAACATAGTTTGACTAAAACAATAATAAAACAGTACAGGGATACTTTCTTTATGGTATTTTGCACAGGAATGTGTGTGTGTATGACTAGTTAGGGTCCTTGCCCAAAGGGAAAGGACCTCTCTAGCTGGAGCTAGAGAGGTCCTTGCCTGAAGGACCCTATTGTTCTTGTAGCGTTTCCTTCTTCTTCTTCTCCTTATTATTATTATTTGCTTGACACATCTTTAAACTTTAATTTGACCCCCTAAACATGCTCAAAAACTCACCAAAATTGGCATGCACCTCAGTTTCAGCGAAAAATTTGATAAAATGAAAAAATTAACCCCCAACATGCCAGCTCTACTGAGGACCGCTCACCGGATCATCCCCACTTCGCACCATAATTTGAAACCCTGAACAAGCTCATAGCCATGCCAAAACTGACACACATGTCAAACAGGGTACAAAATTTCAGAAAACAAAAAAATTAACCCAAAACATGCCAAAATGTGCTCTCTAGCGCCACCTAGGTAAAAAAATAGAGCACAAAAATGGTTGCCACGGCAACAAGGAATGTCGTAGAGATCAAACCAACGTCAAAACCTTCATCTCATCGAGACCCAAAAATCACGCGCTGACACTCCTGACCTATCTCAAACAGGAAACCGGCAATTTGGATTTCAAAATAAAATTTCAAGGGAAATATATGCCAGACGCAAAAATTATCTCCTCTGAGGCTGTGAATGGTATCAGCTTGAAACCCGGACAGATGGCAGAGGAGGTCTTCATATTCAAAAGTTATGAAGGAATTTGTTGTTTCTCAAACGGTTTCCGAATGACAAGCCCTCAAAGTTGGTGAACCTCAAAGAAGCCCTCCCAGCTCCCCCCATTCAAATGAAGGGGGAATGAAAATAAAGCTCTGGACAACCTGTGGAAGATAAGCCTCTACAGAAAAAAACAAAAGTCCTACAGCTTTGAAAATTACACAGATGGATTCCTGACAAAATTTCAAGTTCACATATATAACTTGTAGAGACATTTGATCAAAATTGTGGCAATAGTGAGGACCTGTTTCACAGATTTAGTTGTTCTGCTGCTCAGCTACAGTTTGAATCTAGATGAGGGCAGCAGATGATGTCATTCACTCACTGATTGGCAGCAGCTGGTCATTTGACTCACTGAATGGAATGTGCAATACACACCCATTATAAAGACTGAGGAGGAGCAAGAAATACATCACTTCAACTGTAATATCTCTAAAACACGAACAGATACCAAACATGTAAAACACAGATCTGTAAGCAAACGTCCTCCCAAAGGGAGGACCAACCTTGAGGAGCAAAAAGAAAAAAAACCCTGGAAACTTGCAGATGATGTCATTCACTCACTGATTGACAGGTCAGAGCAGCTGGTCATGTGACTAACTGAAGGCAGGAACATGAATGTGTAATACAACCCATTATAAAGACTGAGGCTCCTGACAGAGCTGCAGAAACTCACATCAGTCTCTCTTTGGGCAGTTTGCATGATGTCACAGGACAAATTGGTCCTCCTGATGGGAGAAGGAGTAAAAAACACTATCAAAACAATGAATACAATACCTCTACAACAGTAACAGACAGTAGAAACATGTAAAATGGAAATTTGGAGGTCCATAGTCTCCTCCTGAAGGAAAGACCATCTTCAAGAATTAAACAAAAAAAAATTGTCACTTTTTCTGTGTTAATTCTAAAACACTTACAGATAGCAGAAACATGTGATTCAGCACTCAGCTGGCATCTCACCTTTACTAATCTAAGCATGACACGGGTGACAAATCCAAAGCTGACCCTAGATACTGCCAACTGACAGGGTACAACGCATTCCTCACTACAACGATGCAAATAATGCTCACTAATGCACCTCTGTGCAAGACAAGCTGTTGCTATAGTTCCGCTATAACCCTGTCACAACTAACCACCTGATATTTAAACACTAACCTATGACAAACACAGCAGACAAAATCTGGTCCATCTCTGACCTTTTCTAAAAACTCATTCATAACAAAACTAAAATCTTTTGTCTGCTCTACCTTCTGTTCCTTGCTGAGTCTTATGCGACCAATAACTTGCTGCTTATGCTCTAAACTATCATACCTACTCTTACTTTCTTTTCTACTCCTCTCTTTAACTTTCTCCCTATGCTAAACACTGCCTCTATATTTCATTGTACTGTTGGCCTTACTCCTGGCCTTAACTTTCTCCCTATACTGGACACTGTCTCTATATTTTACACCATGTAACCCTCTCTCTGTGCTCACTGTTATCTCTACATTTACCTACACTCATCGCTTTAACCCTCTCTCTGTGCTCAGTGCTACCTCTATATTTATCTACACTCATCGCTTTAACCCTCTCTCTGTGTGACATTTTTTGACTATACTTTTCTAGACTCTTTAACTTCTTCTTTTCCCTAAAAATCAAATTTTCCCAATATGTCTTTCGACACCTCTCCCTAAGTATTTTATTCATTTTCTCCTGTGTTATCTTCTTACACTTAAGATACTTTGATGTTACAGACCCTCTACCTGACTCTACCTTCTGGGCACCCTCTACAACCTCTACATCTACACCTATATCTGAGACTTCATAGTCATCACTGTATCTTACTGCTGTTTCCTCACCATCTACAACCACAACATCAGAACATCTCGCCCTAAAGCTGTAACCTGACACTTCACTCACTTTACAATAACCATAACAGCTCTGCAGTCCAGGCTCATAAACACAAACTACATTCTCAAAATGCTTCCCTAAGATATTCTCTAAATAAATACACTCTGCAGACAAACACTTGTTACTACAGCTGTACTTCAGCCAACGACCATCATAAAAAGTATATGCGCTAACGCCTAACAAATCTGCCGTAACCTGAATTTCCACCTCTGTGGCCCAAGTGTTCACATTTCTCATCCTGGACTGCTGAATGCACTCTAACACCGAGGAGTACTCACTCCTAATGATGCTGCGATACCTATCTGCATTCCTCTCTAGCTCCTTACAAACAGCAAGCCTGATCTTACGATGGTGCTTCTGTGAACCACTCACAGCCTGAGAGTTGGCTCTGAAGAAGCAGTTACCATCGGCCCCGATCCTCTCATTTCTACAAGGAACACCTAACAATCCAACATGCCTGGACACCGTTCCACCGCCCTTCACAATCTCGACATTAAGGCTACTGCACAAAGCCTTACAAACATCTACACTGAGAGGATGGAAGACCAGCTCTGCATTTCTAACAGCTTTAACAAAATCTACATCTGAATTTGCCTCACTAACATCAAATCGCTTTGATTTCTTCGACATATGAGCGCCAGAAGAAATGCTACGCTTTTCTGCAAATGAGCCGCTGCTCACATCACTGCCAAAAGACTGCATGGAAATGCCTGACAGTGCTGGACTCACATCTACACTAACACAATGCTCAGGCACAGACTGCCTGCAGAAACCACATCACTTGACCTGCCCTCACTGACAACACTGGACTCTGGTGCTGGAGCAGTAGTTACCTTTGTGACGCTACTCTCCACAGAAACACCAGACAGCACTGGACTCACATCTACACTAAGAAGAGGGAAGTCCTTTTCATTTCGAACGGCTTGAACAATCACTACATCTGAATTTGCCTTTCTAACCTTGAATTGCTTTGATTTGCTGTCAGCAGCACTAGGTCCTGCCTCTGAGCCACTGCTCACTACACTGGCATAAGACTGCACAGAAATACCTGACAACGCTGGACTGGCAGCCACACAAACATCAACACTGAGAGGAGGGAAGTCCTCGGCATAACTAAAAGCATTAACAACCTCTACATCTGAATTTACCCTTCTAACACCGAATCGCTTTGATTTCTTCGACATACAAGTGTCAGAAGAAATGCTACACTTTTTGCCATCAGTAACACTCGGACCTGCCATTGAGCCACTGCTCACGACACTGGCATAAGACCACACAGAAATGCCTGACAGTGCTGGACTGGCATCTAAACTACCACAATGCTCAGAACAACACTAGACTCTGGTGCTGGAGCAGTAGTCACCTCTGTGACGCTACCCTCCACAGAAACACCAGGCAGCACTGGACTTGCACCCACACCAACAGTGATGCCACACAGTTCAAAGAGCCTCTCACCTGAACTGAGACTGTCGGCCAGACGACATATGTAGTGGTGCAGATCATCCAGGCAAGCAAAATGCAAAACCATGCTTGTACTGTTAAAGTGTAACAAGCCAGCGTTACTGCATGAGTGACTGTCGAACACAGTGAACCGTCCATCCTCACAGATGATGGCAGAAGTGTTTCCACACATTGTCAGAAGACATGTGCTGTACTGACAGAAGATCCTCTCCAGTCCATTACGCAAACTGATGAACACACCGCTGTCGATGTGTTCACCCTCAGTCACGCCTACATCCCCTAACACGGTGTCACCAAAATCAAAACTAACAACCTGATCATCTACCACCAACTGCTGTGGCATATCTGGGACAGACACCAGATTTGTCACATGGTTAAAGACACCCAGGTCACGCAAACTACTGTACAACTCGTCGCCTAAAACCAAAACACGATCCAGCTCACACCTCTCCCAGGAAAAAACACTGCTCAGCGTGTGTTTGGCTAGGCTGACCAAAGCAATAGCCATACACTGCACTCCTCCATACACAAACCGATCATCTCCCTGGTGAAATGACCCACGGACAACCTTCACTAGCCTGACACCTCTGCTACCCTCAACCTTTGCTGCTCCATCATTACTGTCAGAATCTAAACCAACATCGGCAACACAAACATCAGAAAAAAATTTGTCCTTATCTTTGCTGATCTTCTTTGGCCTCTGGGTACCCTCGGGCACGGCAGGGCATGCTGCAGTGACCTCTTCCACGACGACCTCTGGGACCACGGACTCCTGTGCTGTCTCCACGACGACCTCCGGGACCACGGACTCCTGGGCTGCTGCCTCCGCCTGACACAAATCAAAACTCAAGTTAACTGCATAACAAACCAGGAGAAGAAATGCAATTGTCACCATAATTCACATATTGTGTTTAAACAAAGACAGACCTGCTGCTGGACTGGACTGGGACTGGAGGCAGACTCCGTCACCTGGGCAAGTGAAGGTGTTGCCACCACCTATAAAGAACAGTAAAAGACAAAAAAAAAATCATTAAAACAATGCAACTCTTATCAGAACATGTACAACACCACATCAGTCGCTCTCCAAGAAAACAACTAAAAAAGAAAAAACAAACCTGCCACTTTCCTCCTCTGCGCTTCATGGCAACACCTCGCGGCCGATGCTTCCCGGGGAAGCCTAGAGGAAGAAAAACAAACCTTTGTAACAGCTGTCTACCACTTGTGTGCTCTTTACCTGGCCAGCTGGTGGCTCAGTGGTGCAGCCAGAGCCAGAAGAGGGACTAACCTTTTCCATAGCATCCAACATGTCACCGCTGAACCCACACAGGGTTGGGCGGGATGACAGACCGAACCACAGCAGGTGTTCCAGCCTTCAAAACAAAAATCAAACATCATTGTGTTCATAAAATTTTCCATACAAGCTTTACACAAACTCCAAGACAATCATTCAGAAAAACACATTACCTTGCCCTCCTTTCCAACCACAGTCCACTCCCAGGGGTCGCTGTGACGTGGCACGGGGATGTGTCCCATCTGTGGCACGTGGCGATGTCTGGGGGGACACCGTGACCGTGGCCGTGGCCGTGGGCAGGCGTGGTGCCAGCTGCTGCAGGGCAGCGTCCCACAGCAGCTGCACCAGGACAGGAGTCCCATCGGTGTCGCTGAGGTGCACCTGAAAAACGGTCAAACACAGCAGACATTTCACTGAATTAGTGTATCTGACACTACAGAAAACTCCAACTCCAACTGTCATGACAACAAAGAATGATGTACTCACGCCGTCGGGACACCACAGCTCCAACCGATGGAGAGGGAGGTGCTCTGCCACAGAAACGTAAGGGAGACCTGACACAAATGTCACAAACAACAAAAAAAACAAACTTTAAATACTTTAAGTTAACTCTAAAACATTAGAGTTGAATTACACATGCACATGTATTTACATGTAAATGATCATTAATGCATACTGTCACATTTTTTAAAAAATAAATATTTCTCAAATATTGCAGCAAATATGACTGTGCGGATAAGCTCGACTTAAACATACCCATGCTTGCTGGGACGCGATGGTACTCCTGCTGCAGCGCCAGCTGCAGGCCCGGCTCGATGTTCAGGCGTGGAGGGAAGTCCAGCACGAACACCTTACAGAAAAACTTTTTGTCATCAGACCACATTCATGTCTCAAAAATAAGTGCATGACAAAACAACAGCTGCTCACAATAGCATTGGTGACACAGAACAAAACAATTAGCAACAACAATAACTTGAAACATGAAGACACACCTTGGGCCAGCGGCTGCAGATCGAGGTCAGGAGAGCACCGAAGTCCAATGCTGCCTCACCAACTGTCCGGCGACGCAGATGGCGTCCGGGGTCCACGGGAGATCAGCATGCATGGCCTCTGTCCTCAGCTCGGAGGTTTGCCATCTCCGCGTACGATGGTGGTACCCTGTACTGCGCCCTGTTTCGTTGAGATTGAAGTCAGACAGAACATCATTAAAGGATATTTGATCTAAACAGTATCAGTGAAACATCTGAAATGAGAGTTTGACACATACGAGTGATGAACTCGGGGACAGGCGCCAGGGCAGACCAGGGGTGCCCCTCTGCCATCCTCCTCTTCAGAGCCTGGGCTCGCCGGTAACCCTTCGCACGAGGCATCTAAAAATCAAAAAACATTTGTTAGTCAATGCTCACAGAGAAAGCACAACAACTGGAGTGAATCTGTGCCAATCTTACTCACAAGGCTTTACATGGCAACATTTGACATAACATTGAAATATAGAAATGTTTTAACTCACCTTGGTCGAGGAAGAGTGTTTGTGTGTCTGTGTGTGTCTGTGTCTGTTAGAGTGTAAAAAGTCAGTTAAAGTGTGTGCAGGTTATTACTCTATGTGTGTGTTTACAGATTGAGTCAATGTATCTGCGTGTAAAGATGTGTGAGAGTTCTGGATCAGAAGATCACAGATGCAGAGCAAACCACCGCAGTCAACAGCCAAAGCAGGAGGGCACCAGATCGCACAGCCACAAGAGTTGAGAATCTGCAAATCAATAAAATTAAAACCAATATATAGTCTTTCTAAACACCATTGACACAATGATCCATAGCTGTAGCTAGGACTGGGCCATATGACCTATAACTAAAATCCCCAATCAGTTAAAATGCATGCAGTAATTTTAGCATAAAATGTTGATTATGTAGGATTTCTGTCTTAAAAATACACATGATGGTTGACAAAACATCTTTCAGCTATGATGGAGACACAAAACTGAGTTTATGTCAGGAACTAAACTTTACCTGAACAGAAAACCAAGAACAGAGACACACAGAGAGGGCCACAAAGAGACACATTCACACCTAAGGCCAAATGTAAAGTTATGTTTGCGTATGTTTAGCATGAGAGCACGTAATGCTAATTGACCCAAATCCATCAAATAAACGCTTAACTAATTATTTTAATATACACTTCTCTCTCACAACAAGATCACACACAAACATCCTGATCATACCATTGAAAAATGTCAATTTTCCTGAAATTAATCTGCATCAGATACTTCATTTCATGCACCGCCAAAAACAAATCACACACACAGACGCCTGCACACACACGCACAGAGATCTATAAAAAGACAAGTCTTCACATGAAGTGCTTTAAGTTTTTCACCCATAAAAACAAGGAATAATCACCTCACAAACAAGACGACCAAGAAAACAAACATTTAAAAAAAAACATTTGCTCTCTCAACACACAGAATAGAAACCACACTACTCTGGACAAAGACACAACAACTCTACATTACAAACTTCGGCTGTAAGCTATGGCTTGAAAATAAAATCCCTGCTTTTTTTGCCATAACAATTGATTTACGATTTCAATTTATTTTTTCTCCTCCCAAAAAAAGAACAAAATAAGATAAAAAAAATTTCCCAGTGACACAAAAATGAAATCTTGCCAACATGTTGTCAAAATATTTTGCCAAACCAAACAGAATTTCCCTCTTCAAGTTAAAATGTGTGCCATAAAATGTTGATAACGCAGTTCAAACATAGGCAGGTTTGTCTACATAACCACTGAAGGCTCAGGTGTTTTCACAGCATATTACCATTAAAGTCTGATTAATATTTAATCTCATTTAAAAAAACAAATACAAGCCTTTAAAAGTGCCTGTAAGGGCCTACCATCATGAAAACTAACTTTTCAGTATATATTTTCAAACATTGCAACAACTTACAAGTAATAAGTTGTACTGAGTCGAGGAAAAAATATGGCTTATTAGTTTTTACATGTTCTGCAGAAAATAATTTCAATTAATCGATTTAATCAACATATTTCTCAGCCCTAATACAAACTAAGCCAAATAATATACACAGAGATAGGTGTTAACACACACTCACGCAATAGAGTAACTCTGACTCAGATCATAACTCAAAAACTACGGAACAAACACGCTCTGTACAGAATACTGAAATCAGTTACTTCAACTTTACACTATACCAGCACACACAGAGACACACAGACGTCAATCAACGTGTCATATGGTTTCCACTTTAACTCATAACAAGACATAATGTTCCTCTAAGGATAACAATTAAGGAGCTTATCAACACTTTGCCCTATTTTAAAATGTAAAAATAAAATAAACAACCTTAAAGGGATAATTTGGGGTGTTTAAAGTGGGGTTTTGTCAAGCTTAGAACGTGGCACCATGTACAGTCATGTATAGCATTAGTGTCTGACTGAGTTTTAAAACTATTATTACTTTAAAAATATTATTAAAACTATTATATGTTTGTTATTTATTTATTTTACTTTTTTGTGATCAAATGTTTTTACTTACTTTTTCTTTTTTATATACAGTGATGTCAACATTTATGACAAATAAACATATACATATTTTCTTCCCTTCCTCACCCACCCTCTGGACCATTCAATAATAACAACCCAGAATCATGATGATTTAAATTAATATACTCTATCATAACTTGATATTTTAGAGATATGTGGTTCCCTCAGGAGAGACACAGATGAGCCAACCCATCAGAAGAAAAAAAACCATTTAAATAATTCATAATGACAGCAGAACCTTAATTGGTTTGCAACAGGTAGCAGCCTCCTCTTATTGATTTACTTTAATATGCAAGTTGTTTTTATTTTTATATGTTGTGTTCTTTTCTACCTCTTTGCCACTATTCAATACTACAGGGAGATTAATTTCCCTGAAGGAGTCTCCCCACAGGATTAATAAAATTCTATCGAATCTAATCTAATCTACACATTTAGATCATGCCATAAATGTCACGAAACCCCACTTGAAAAGACCCAAACAATCACTTTGATCACACACATGTTAATGCGTGTGTTAATAATTAACATTTACATCATACTCTTTGAAAAATGGAAGTTTACATCTGCTTAGTCAAACAGTTGATATATACATCATCACATCAAACAGTGTCAAAACCTAACCAATCACTGTAAACGCCTCTAAAAATTGGGCAGGGTTTAATGGATGTTTACTGCCCAGAAAATGGCAGACACAACAACAACAGCTTAGCTCTGCTTAACAAGACATAGACACACACTCAATTGAGTCCTCAGTATTAAATTCACTTCATGAACAGCCAAAAATAAACTCCAAAGCAGCACATCATTAAAAGTCACAGCATCTGATGTCAGCCACACAGTCAAGACTCAGAGAAACCAAATGATCTACATGAAACACACACTCACAGACTGGGGCTTAGCTCTGACTTCAATGTGTGCTTTTCAGTGCTTAAACAATGGCTAACACTACTTCTCATTAGCTCAGGCCTGCTCATCAGGACACAGACACACAACTGAATCCATATCAGAAACTAAGCTGAACAACACATGCAGACAAACCTCACACACTCTGTCAAACAATAAAGTCATTAGTCTAACATGACACAAAGGCTAGTGAGCTAACAGCTAGCGGGCTAACGTGGTTAACGTAGCTATCACAGAACAAAGGCTGAGATCTCCATAACATTAGCATATGTTTAGCATGGAAGCACAAATCATGCTAACTGACTAAAAATCCATCAAATTGTATTCAAAATCCCCCAAAAACGTATCATACTAGCTTAAATATATGGATTTAATTAATTTTAAGGGTAATCATTGTCCTCGGAGTGAAGTGTATCAAACAGTTACCTCAACAACACACAAAAGCTAATAGCTAGCGGGCTAACGTGGCTAACACGTAGCTAACACAGAAAAAAGGCTGAGATCTCCATAACATTAGCATATGTTTAGCATGGAAGCACAAATCATAGTAACTTACTAAATAGCCATCAAAATATATACAAAATCCACCAACAATATATCATACTATCTTAAATATATGTATTTTATTTATTATAAAGGCAATCATTGTCCTTGGAGTGAAGTTTATCAAACAATTGTCTCAACATGACACAAAAGCTAACAGCTAGCGGGCTAACGTGGCTAACACGAAGCTAACAAAGAACAGCGGCTGAGCTCTCCTTAATATTAGCATATGTTTAGCATGTAAGCACAAAATATAGTAATTGACTTAAAAGCCTTTAAGATGTCTTCAAAATTCACCAAAAATATATCATACTATCTTAAATAAACATATATATATTTTTTTTTAAGGGCAACCATTGCCTTAGGATTTAAGTTGATCAGAAATACACACTTCACAGAAGCTGATAGCCAGTTTTAAATCTCACCACAGAGCAGCAAAAAGTTACAATTACATTTTAACTTCTTTTTAATTTTACACTAAATCTTGTTTAATCATGATCACCACTTCAGACTAGCACTGCTTTAACACATGATATGCTAACATTAAGCTAGAAAAAATTTAAATGCCTCTTACCTCTGAGTCAGTGGGAGCGAAATGGAGGACATTCTCATGCAGACAGGGGCTTTTATAGGCTGCGATGTCAGGCCATCAGGGTGTCCAATGAAATTACATTCCATGCTTCTTTCATGTCTGTCAGTCTGTGGGACATTCGGACGCCACTTTGAACCTTGATTTAACTGCAATACACAGCCATCTTAGACTGTGAGGACGAGCAAGAAACTGTAATATCTCTAAAACACTAACAGATAGTGAAAACATGTAAATTGAACATTTGTAGGTCCAAGTCTTGTGATTGTTTTAAGCTTTGAATCAAGTCTGTAACTACAAGTATGTTGTGGCAATTTCATGTCAAACATAGGGTGGGTTTGCTGAGTTCCTCCATTAAAATGAACTGATTCTCCTCTGTCCGTCTGCCATACATGATGAATCCTCACAGAGCTGCAGGCACACACATCAGTCTGAGACTGAGCAGGTCACAGGAGGTCAAGTGAAACCTTAAAAACTGACTTTGTGTCTACATTTTAATTAAAAAAATAAAATTATTGATCAAATTAATCACTTTAATTAAATGTAATTTTATTTTATTTTACACTGAAAATAAAGTCACTCACTCAAAATTGGAACACACCAGATTTGGTAATAAAATATTAATAAAATAAAAAATTAACCCCCAACATGCCAAAATGGCCTCTGTAGCACCACCTAAGCACATTAAAACAGCTTCGATGGCCAGTTGGAATGTCATAGAGTGGTGAAAGCAATGCCAAAACTAATGTTTGTCTCATCGAGACCCACAAATCAAGTGCTGACACCACTGACCTATCTCAAACAGGAAGCCGGTAATTTGCCTTTCAAAATAAAAGAACTCTCAAAAAAATGGAACGTGTAATACACACACATTATAAAGTCTGACGCTCCTTACAGACCTGCAGATACACATCTCAGTCTAACTCAGAGCAGTTCAAAGGGATAAAAAGGGATGAAACCCTCAAAATGGAGGTCAAACGGGCATGAGGGACCTGCGACAGAGAGAGGATCCGTCCAGTGCTGCTTGCAGCTTTAATTATTGTTCCTATGCGCCTTTAAACATTAATTTGACCCCTAAACATGCTCAAAAACTCACTCACTCAAAATTGGCATGCACCTCATATCTGGTGAAAAATTTGATAAAATGAAAAAATTAACCCCCAACATGCCAAAATGAGCTCTCTAGTGCCCCCTAGCCACACTAAAACGGCCCTCACGGCCAGCAGGAATGTGATAGAGAGATTAAACCAATGCCTAGACGATCGTCTCATCAAGACCCACAAATCACGCGCTGACACCCCTGACCTATCTCAAACAGGAAACCGGCAATTTGCCTTTCAAAATAAAATTACTACTCCCCAGAAAAAAATTATCTCCTCCTAGGCTGTAAATGGTATCAGCTTGAAACACGGACAGATGACAGAGGAGGCCATGCTGACCAAAAGTTATGTAGGAATTTGTTGTTTCTCAAACGGTTTCCGAATGACAAGCCCTCAAAGTTGGTGAACCCCAAAGAAGCCCTCCAAGCTCCTCCCACTGAAATGAATAGGGAATGAAAATACAGCTCTGGACAACCTGTGGAAGATAAGCCTCTACAGAAAAAAACAAAAAGTCCTACAGCTTTGAAAATTACATGGATGGATTCCTGACAAAAGGACCTCTTTCACAATACATGTAATTTTGCCCACAGCCCAATTTTTTGTTTATTTTGTGGTATTTGTAGTACACCCAGAGACTCCCAAGAATATACCTTTAGAAAATCCAAAAGTCATCCAGGGCCTGTACTAAGACCTATTTTATGATCATTGCCATAGGTGTGAGCCAGGGTGCACACTTTACCCCCAAAACTTACTCAAACACAAATAATAAATCATCAAACTGGGTCAAATCACCTTCACTGAAGTCTGGCGCATCTTTTGAAATCAAATGTAAAGCTAAGTATTACAATTGAAAGAAGTTATTGAATTTTAACTGGAAAAAAAATAGTTTTTTTTTATGATTTTTTCAACAAATTCAATTCTTTGGAGATGTGTCTGACCAACTTACAGTTGCTGTACACCTAAAATACTTACAAATTATTTGGCCACATATATAATCTCAAAGTGGGAAAAAAATCATCAAATTCTGAGACCGGTAAAGTTGTTCAATTAACAGGTTGGGTTACTGTGGAAGAATCAGGATACTGTTCCATATCTTGTATATCAGGGAACCTTTAAAGATTTGTTCAGAATTCATCCTTTAAGTATGATTTCTTTTAGAATTTGAATGCTAGATTCAAAACAAACATTTCACATGAAATGTTATTCATTTTAATATTGAACAGCCACAAAGGGCCTGTATATTATGCCTTTGTGAACTCGTAGTGAATGGCAGAAGCTTGAAGCATCTGATATCAGATGCTTCAAGCTTCTGCCATTCACTACGAGCTCTACGTGACATATTTGTTTTTTATTTTTCAAACCTTTCATGGAATCAAATGACCATGCTTACTAATCTTTCCCAAGCTACACTGTCAAGATATTTTCATACAATTGCAGATATTTTGAAAAAAAAATGATGGTATATATATATATAAAATACAATGTATTTTATATATATATATATATATATATATATATATATATGTATTCATTCTCGTCACAGATCTCAAATAAAATACAATGTTTGGATTCAATTTGACAAGAATGCATAAGATGATCCTGTGAAGGCATATTATTGTCTCTGTCCTGCTGGAAAGAGAACCTCTGGCATGTGTGCACATGTTGCATCTGTAATCTATTATTTGGGATATTATAAACATTTTCAAAATCAGAAACCCCTCCAACCATACACAAGCAAATTCAAAGACTCCATTCTATGAAATAACCAGCCAATCATTCATCTTATGGATTTCTCAGATCCCCTTTCCCTCACTATAGTTCCAGTCTACAAATAAAAATTGTCCAAGCCGTTGCTATGCAAAAAGACACGAAGGCCATAAAACAGATTACATCTATATATAAGTACTAGAAACAGAAATTGACAGAAGTAATGTTTATGTATTGCTGTCATTGTAGATATATACCATCTGATTACAACAATCCAAAACTGCATCGGTTTTTACTTGTATCAATGGCTCATTATTATCTCATCACAAAGGCATAATATACAGGCCCTTTGTGGCTGTTCAATATTAAAATGAATAACATTTCATGTGAAATGTTTGTTTTGAATCTAGCATTCAAATTCTAAAAGAAATCATACTTGAAGGATGAATTCTGAACAAATCTTTAAAGGTTCCCTGATATACAAGATATGGAACAGTATCCTGATTCTTCCACAGTAACCCAACCTGTTAATTGAACAACTTTACTGGTCTCAGAATTTGATGATTTTTTTCACACTTTGAGATTATATATGTGGCCAAATAATTTGTAAGTATTTTAGGTGTACAGCAACTGTAAGTTGGTCAGACACATCTCCAAAGAATTGAATTTGTTGAAAAAATCATAAAAAAACTATTTTTTTTTCCAGTTAAAATTCAATAACTTCTTTCAGTTGTAATACTTAGCTTTACATTTGATTTCAAAAGATGCACCAGACTTCAGTGAAGGTGATTTGACCCAGTTTGATGATTTATTATTTGTGTTTGAGTAAGTTTTGGGGTAAAGTGTGCACCCTGGCTCACACCTATGGCAATGATCATAAAATAGGTCATAGTACAGGCCCTGGATGACTTTTGGATTTTCTAAAGGTATATTCTTGGGAGTCTCTGGGTGTACTACAAATACCACACAATAAACAAAAAATTGGGCTGTGGGCAAAATTACATGTATTGTGAAAGAGGTCCTTTCCCGTTCACACATATAACTTGTAGAGACATTTGGTCAAAATTGTGGCAATGGTGAGGACATGTTTCTGGAGATTTGGTTGCTGTGCTGCTTAGCTGCCCAGTTTGAATCTGGATGAGGGCAGCAGATGATGTCATTCACTCACTGATTGGCAGCAGCTGGTCATGTGACTCACTGAAGGGGGAGAATGGAGTGTGTAATACACACCCATTATAAAGACTGAGGAGGAGCAAGAAATACATCACTTCAACTGTAATATCTCTAAAACATGAACAGATACCAAACATTTAAAACTCAGATCTGTAAGTAAATGTCCTCCTGAAGGGAGGACCAACCTTGAGGAGTAAAAAAAAAAAAAAACCTTGTAAACTTGCAGATGATGTCATTCACTCACTAAATGACAGGTCAGTGCAGCTGGTCATGTGACTCACTGAAGGCGGGAACATGGAGTGTTTAATACACCCCCATTATAAAGACAGAGGCTCCTGACATAGCTGCAGATACACACCTCAGTCTACCTTAGAGCACCTCAAGGGATTTACAAGGGATGAAACCTTAAAAATGGAGGTCAAACGGGCATGAGAGACCTGCGAGCGAGGACCTGTCCAATGCTGCTTGCAGCTTTATTTCATCTTGATTTCATTGAAGAAAACAATAAAAATTAGGATTTATAGGCAATATATTGATTTTTTTCATGTAGGGTCCAAAGACGGCTTGACCGTTCCTTGGTAAGACAAGGGGGTGTGGGTGTGGGCTGGGGTGCTCCAAGGAAAAAGGCTGGAAACCTTTATTCTAAAAATACTGGATGACTACACATTTTGCCGTTAATTGTCTGTAAAGGAAACACAGAAATTTTAAGTGATAAAAATAAGTGATTAGATTAAAAATATATGAAGATAACGGAGTACACGCAACATGATACCAGTGACGTCAGTATACATGGCAGGGTTTACAATGGCTGTAATAAGTGAATTTATGAAGACATTTTGGACTAAAGTTTGCATTAAAGGTACTTTATTGATTGAATTAAGCACCTCAGCAAAATCTGCTACAAAGCATCTCTTTTTTACATGAGATAAATTTTTATTTTTGTACATTGTCTCTAATTTAAATGAACTTAACAAACTAAAGTAAATGAGGCAAGAGTGGGACTTTGGATGACAAGTTAATTTAAATTAAGTTATCACATTATTATTTTGATACTAAATTCTTAAATTCTAAAGAAAAGGTCCATTTGATATTTCAGTGTGACAGGGTGGGCATGTTAAGCTACACACTATTCTATTCCAAACACAATGTGATGAAATTATAGAATATATCAGAATCAGATTTATTTGCCAGGTATACCAGACATACAAGGCATTTGACTCCAGTTCACTTTACTCCTTTAGTACAGTCAAGAGGATAAATACATATACAAGAGAAATAGATAAACAGGAATTGCAATTTTATACCTGTAGGTGATCATGTGTATGACTACACCGTTCTTAAATACCCCTATTGGTGATTCTTGGACACATAGTCAGTGATAAAGCCAGGGTCATAGGGTGTTTTGGATCTTTAATAATCAGACACCCTTGCTGGGCGACCCAGCAGGGGTGATCAGTCCCCAGCTTGTGTCCAAGTGCCATGTTGTTCCAGAGATCCCCCCTATGCATCCACAGCCACTGTGAGGCCTTTTCTTCGGCCACCAGGATGTTCTTGGTGGCTCTCCTGGTCTGCAGTCCTCTTATCCCAAGGGGCTTCAGTGTGCGCTGTAATGAGTATCCCGCAAAGACTCGACCCCCGACTTCAACTGACTAGCAACAGGCTTTCCAGCCATTTCTGCGGCATTCAGCGAAGAGCTCTGCATATTTGGACCTCTTGTGCTCGTTTGCCTCTTCAATCCAATCCTCCCAGGGGATAGTCAGTTCCAACAGAATCACCTGCTTGGTTGACTCTGATGTCAAGACCATGTCTGAGCAGAGTGAAGTGGTTGCGATGTTGGTTGGAAACTTGAGCTGTCTTCTGAGGTCAACTTGGAGCTGCCAGTTGCGAGCGGTGGTGAGGAGCCCTCCTGTAGAGCTGGGCTGGTGTTGAGCCTTCTCGCCCGCTCTGAAAAAGCAAATGCTTTCTTGTGGGGGACCTGGGACTTGTTGTTCTGCATTGCTGTACAGATGGTGTCTGCCAAAGACCTCAGAACTCGGTCATGGCACCAAAGGAGAGACAAAGGATTTATAATAGCGACAAACGCATGGACGCCCAGACCATAAATCTGTCCCCACCCTATTTGTCTCCATAGAGTATAAATTTAAGGTAAGCCTCTTGAGATGTGGCATCTTATTTTCAAGAAAGACCTCATGTCTATATGGTGCTAAAGATAGTTACTATCAACCATGAATAGGGAGATCATGCTAATGTCTACATTAACAACTATAATGATTATGAACTGGAATGGGGCTATAGAAATTGCCAAATGTTTGTTATGCTTGTAATTGTAGTTATTGAAGCTTCGTAACTCTACAGCAGCAGGCAGTCTACACTGAGGATCCAGGCCACCTACAAGACAAGAGCCAGAGACAAGTACAGAAGCAAACAAAAAGGGGCACAGGTATATATGGAGAGAACGTTGGACAGATAGAGCTCAGTGTGCCAGATCTCCCTCGCAGTCTAAATCTTTGCATCTTAACTATGTACTATCAGCTTTAAATGATATGTTGTCTAATTACATTGCTTTAATTCCCATTAAAGCATTGGACATGAATTGATATTTAACAAAAAAAAACTTTATTGCAAATTGTATATGGTCAAGCTGAACTTTATTATTTTATTAACATCACTGGACATTGTAAAAATAAATAACTGATTCACAGCCAATGGATCATAATACAAATTGTTATAAAAATCATGTATCAGTCAGAATGAAGAATCAAAACATGCAGTATCACCATTCCATGAATATTCCAAATACCTCTTTTTCCTTTATTTACATCAAACAAAATCTGTCTTTAAATGAAACAAATTTACAGAATATAGAAAAATCACCAAATTAGAATGCATTGAGGTTGAAAATTGCCTCTCTCTGTCCAATTAATGGCTTGTCCTTAAGTGTGCTTATTGGGTGTCTTCTTGATCCAATCCATGTTTTTCAATGTAGCGTCTTGACAAGGAGAAAAAATAAAACCAATAGTTAGCGTTTTAATTTATATTACAGTACAATAGTACAACTGTACAGGACACACCTGATATCGTTAATTCTCACTTTGACATGTTGAAGCTGAATATTAGTGAGTAAAATTTGTAAAGGCGTATCACAAAGCTTACAAAGCATTTTAAATTAATTTTTGCTGCTGTAAGCAGGCTATTGCCATGATTGTTGTCTAGGAATATTTTAGGGTCTTTTGAGCTAAAGTTTAAAAAGGGAAAACACACAGTATATCCAATATCCAATAACCAAAGACACTCCCTCAAGCACAATACAGATGTCTATTGCCTTATCAACAGAAGCAGGAGCTGTGTGCCTGTAGTGAGATTTACATTGTTAAACATTCATTAAAAAATTAGTTGACTGACTTAATGCTCATACAGCTATAAAAGGTAGATTCACCGTCAGTATGTCAATTTTGGACATGTTTACAGCGTATCTTGTAAAGCCATGTCTATGTTACGTTGCTAACCAAGTGTTACTGTTGTTAATTGGAGACTTTCAGCTGAGTAGCAAATGAGGACGATAACAATTTTCTCTGTTTTAAAGATTTCATTTAAACTGTATATGATGTGTATAGTTGGCCTAGCAATTATGAAGACGGTTAACATCTATATTACAATGAAAGCAGACACATCCCTCTGATAGTTAGCAGATGACACATACTTTTAAACCGTCACACTTGTCATTACAGTAGACTTTATTAAATAAAAATATCTAATATATCTCAGTATATAATGTCCTGGACACTTCCACAAAGTACAAGAGAATGCCTTGTGTCCCTTGAGAATTTCTCTATTATAATCATTGAGGTTTACTCACTAAAAGCTACATGAACATACTGTATCTGTCTCATGTGACTGCCATTCATTTCCTTAATGAGCCAACAAAGATTAAAACAAATTCTAAAAAAATGTTCTCACACTGCTGAGGGTTGGCCTGTCACTGTGTGGCAATTTGTCTCCCGCTGACAAACTATTTAAATCACAAGAGAAGTGTTCAGCTGGTCTAGATCTCCATGACGTGCATTGAACTATTGCTAACGAACTTTGTGCCACCAGTTAGGCTCTGCCCACAAAATATGTCAGTAGTGTCTTATAACACAAAAATGGTCTATAGGCTATGTTCTTTGTCCTACAGGGTAAACAATGCTTTTAACTCTTTAGCAGCATATGTATAACAATATCTATTACCATTTTACTTTTAAACAGTGACAATCAGAATCGGGGCACGATACTGATGAGATCTGAAGTACTTCTGATGAAATTACAATAATAATTAAGCTGAAAGACCACAATCTGGAGCACTAAGAAGTCTTTCTGTTAAATGGTGGATGGGCTTGAGAGTGCATAGCACTTTCCTAGTCTTTCTGATTACTCAAGCTCTTTGACACAATAGATAACATATACTCATTCTCATCTATTCACTCTTTAATTTACTCACTGATTATCAAAGTTACTGTGCTAGATATCCATATTAGTTTACTGAAACTACACCCTCTCATACTCATTATCACACCATTGACGCAGATTTAATGTCTGCTTAAGGACACAATGATTAGAAGCCATGCCTGACAGGCATGAGGACCAGGAATTTTCCTCTTCTTAACACAAGTAACAAGTTGGGTTGTAAGTGTCGAGTGGTGCAGTCTGATAGTGTGCTCTGTTAGTAATTAGAAGGTTGCAGGGTTAGAGCCCAGCTTCGGCGGTCAAATGGGCAATGTGTCCATGGGCAAGACATTTACCCCCAACCTGATACTGATGACTACTAACTCAGAAACTCTGAACTATCATGTGAATGACAATGGTGAGAGTGAATGGGTAGATAAGGTCTGGGTGTAAAGCTGCTTTGAGTAGTAAAAGAGACTACAAAAAGCGCTATACAAGCTAAACTCCATTTGAGTCATAGTACGAGTACTATAAGTTTCATAAAGAGTACATTAAAGATTTTGAAGTCTTAACCGATTTTGAACAGTTGAGAGAGCCCACATATTAAGACAGATGATATCAGATTTACTAGTTTTGTTTCTGAAGTGCGATATTGCGGTGATCAAGCGCGACTTCAAAGTAAGCAAACATGGCAGACAACGTCAGGAACTAAATGCGGCTAACGGGCTAGCTTCCTTTCAACTTGTCAGTTTGTTATATATAGTTTACAGGGTAACGCACTATAGACACTCATGTTTTTTAAAACAAATCAATGAGTTGGAGCTCCATTTTGATATCTGTCCAACTTAATACTTTGCCTTTACTGTCGTCGCCATGATTGTGTTTTGCTTCCTGCTTCAGCCAGCTTGCTCCCTGTTTGTCTTTGCTCTGGTCCATGTGACAAAAACACAGCAGATGTGCTCGGCTGTCCTTCGTGCACTCCACACACTTCAGGACCTCTGGTCGTTAATATTGAACATGTATATATTGTAATATTTATGAATTTAAGTATGGGTGGCCCTGATCCTCTTCCGAGAGGATAAAATGACTCTTAAGACACCTCAGACCACAGGAAAATTAAATAAGATGATCTTTGGGACCTCCAGATAATCGGGCCTTTGCTGAGTTGATCAGAAGCGGAGATCCGAGATGAAAGTCGGCCTGATTGTCATGTTGTGTGCACCCCGCTTTATTTAACTGTGTGAGGAGTGGCCATGCTTGTCCCCTTCCCTCACTGACATCTGCATATTCCCTCAGAATAGACACAGCAAAGGAGAGAGGTGTAGGTGAATGAGAGTGACACTTTAGCAGTGTCCACAATGCATAAGCAAAATTATGCTGACAAGTTTGTAAACATTAGCTTTTCCAGAGCTTTTCAGAGGAAGCAGAGAAGTTATATGATGATTTAAGAGGGTAGGTGTATAGAGATGAATCTTAGCTTTAAAGATTGGAGACACCTCAGGACGATGCCTCTGCAGCATCAAGGAAAATAATTTGTGCAATAAAGAAGCACACAAAAACCAGCTGATTGACAGTGGAAAAACATGTAACCTTAGGCAGGCATTATGTGAGTCACCTGCTGCAGTGAGTGTTTCAGACTGATGAGACTCAAAAGGAAAAACAACATGAGAAAATCTCATTAGCTCCGAACAACTTCATTGAAAGCAACAAAAAGGCTACTAAAAATATTAAAAACCATTTAATCTGCTTGCCTCTACTTAAGGAAGTTTTTCCATGAGTCAAAGATACAAGCAGAACTTTTCACAGGGGACACCAGAGACAGTTGTAACAGTTGAACACATTTATCCTCATAACTTAAAGGTTATTTGATCTACAACTTTCGACAACTGATTTTAGTTGCGTACATGAGCAAAAATAAATAAAGCGGTTATCTTTTCCCTTATTCGTATCTTATCTCAGAAGGACAAGACTGTTTTAAGCAGTTTAATTAATAAAGTTAAAGAGGAAAACTATAACAGCACTTTGGGATAGTTATATATCTAAAGACCTTACATATCTAAAATAAAAGTACACCTTCTATTATTATAATTTCTGCTTTCCTCTTCAGTAATGTTACCTAATTTTTCTCTCTGTCTTTGATTTCAAACATTTCAAATTCTAGGTATCTTATGAATTCAAAGTAATATAGGCTCCTGCTTAGAGCTGGAAAACTTTGCAAGTGTAATTAGATTTTCAAATAGGTCAACCGTATATTTTAGAGGAAGTCATTAATTAGCTTTTTTGATCCAAATGTACACATGAAAAAATGCAAAGGAATATATTTATGATAGACTTTTCATTTAAAATGACATTATTTTGCAGTTGAAAACCCACAACACATACCAGTAAATGATACTTGATATATGGTTATTTCATACAAAAAAAAACTAAAGCACTAAAACAAAACAAAACACTCATGATAAAATACTCAGTCCTTTCTTGCAATACAAAAGTATTATTTCAAGCAAATAAAGGATTCACAAAATCAATTATAATTATGATTGCAATTATGTAGCGCAGTTTAGACATTATGCCAAAGGAGAAGAGACCATTAAGCTGCTCTAAGACAACAGGATACTTCAATTCTAACCAACTGCTAGATGGAGAACTTCACAGTTGTAGTGATTTTTAGTATCATACATGCATATACTACAATAATGAACCCCTACATGGTATCTTCAAAATGTGGATATGGATTATTTATTATTTATTTTATTTAATAAGCTTAGACATCTTTAATACAGCAACATTAAAATGGATTTTTCTCATCTTGCATACAATAAAATATCTTGTCATAATTTTAAATTAAGGATGATAAACCTTTACCTTCTGGCAAAATTATACAGTGCTTCTTTTCTTTCTTGAAGTGACAAGTGTCTATCAATTGGTGATTTTCCAAAATATTTTGTGGCAGGCTGTGGATGAAAAAAACAAAAACAATCAATGCACATTGGAAGAAGGAGCAAAAAAAGGCAAATAATCACATAAAAAATCAGATAATTAGATGTTAAGGAACCTTAACCCAAATTTCCTAAAAGTAATTGTTTGCTAGCAACTTATCATTCCTTCCTTTAGTTTGAAGAAAACTGCATATGATTAAATCACACAATAATAATAACAGAAGCCTGACAACTCATCAAACCTTTAAGTTAGGGGCAGACCAAGAGGAACACGAACTGTTCCATAGAGGTCCAAATGCTGATGTTCCAGATGCTTCCATTTGGGTTTCCTCCTTATTCTCAAGCAGATTTGTTATGGTTGTGTCAACACAATGGGTTTTCACTTCACAATTGAGAAAAAATGGTAAATGCATGGTAATTTACAGAGCATGTTTCAGAAGTATTACGATTTGACAGGGGAAAATAAAAAGTAAATAAAAGAAAAGAGTTTGCCTTTAAAATCCAATAAGACAATCAGGTTATGAGGTCAAATCATAACTTGGAACAAGTCCCTACCTAAGTCCTTTGTGATCACATTCAGAGGGACATGAG
>JBAMNC010001569.1:0-10000 GCA_037902135.1 Cetoscarus ocellatus
AACTTATTTCAGTTGCTCGTGTCTGAATTCTCATTCTAACAGCTACTGCCCAATGCTCATGATCCTAGGTGAGAAGTAAGGTGAAGGTTGACTACTGAACAGCAAGCACTGTTTTAAAGCTCAGCTTCCTCTTCTCCACAACTCTGCCCTACAAAGGCAAAGTGCAGTATCTGCAAAAATTACAAACAGAGAAAAACAGCTTTTTGTGTGTGTGTGTGTGTGGGGGGGGGGGGGGGGGGGGGGGGGGGGGTTCACCAAGTGTAAGTATGAAATCATATTTAACTACCAAGTGTATGTTTTATCAGACTAAAGGGAAGGGAATTTAATGCATATTGTATATTGACATTCATGCTAAATTTGGCAGTTTTATAGGCTATACTGCACTTTGCCTTTGTTGTACTGCAGTATAATTACATGACCATACAATGACATACTGCAGTATGTGCAGTAAGTAAGGCCATTTCACTTAGTTTAAAAAAAAAAAAAATATTTGGCATATTAATTTTCAATGGTGATATATTATTTTTCGCTGCACACACCACTACTGCCAACATCGAATGTGTAATTATATCCTCCTTAATGATGATAAAAAGCAACAACAGAACGATAGAGTTATCTATGAATGTATTTTTTGTTTTTTTGCTTATTTCTCAAGTATTTCATAGGTGACTTCACACTAACACAAAATAAAACATAAAATCAGACCATCAGACATTATAACAACATTCTACACTGGGCTCTAATATATAAATGCAGAGCTAATCAACAAACGAACACTGTATGTTCTACAGTGACAGGTTGACTTTTAACTCTTACTTTAAGTCTGAGTGGAGATGGCCCAAATTTGGTCCTAAAACCAAGGCAAACTGCAGTATCTGATACTCTTCATGGTGAAACCACAGCAAACTGTAGTAAGTGCAGTTACTGCAGTTTGCCTTGGTTTTACAGTGTATTTTTGCAATTACTGCAAAGTAACAAATGGCAATATCTCGGAAAAACTAGGCAGGAGCCCTCTGAAACTTTAAGAGATTGAAGAGCAGATACTGCACTTTGCCTTTATAGGGCAGAAAGTCCAGCACCACACCTGGACTACTTCTGGTACTACACCAGTCAATCTGTCTGTACATTTTACCTTCCCTTGTAAGCAACACCCAGAGATTCTTGAACTCCTTCACTTGAAAAATGTCTAACTAAATTAGATTTGTGTGTAAATATTACTTAAACAAATGTGGAGTCTATGAAAACAAGAATAACTCTTAAAGGTTCCATATCCTAGGTGTCTATTAAGCAAGGATTTGATTTCAGTTGAATAAATAAATAAAACATTTGGTTGCTGTAGAGAATCAAATGCAGCTCATTTCCCTCCCCTTTAGAAATGCTTGGATCTGAAGGGGCAGGGAGGCTACTGGGAGGCTATGATAATGAGCTCTGTGCAGATTGGCTGCCCAAACGATGCTGATGGAAGGTGAGAGGAGGGGTTCCAGGCTCCGGAGTAGGCTTTCAAAACTGTCATGGTGTCTGCCTATGACGAACAGAAAACACACATGTAGGTGGAGGCTGTGTAGCTATGATATAATAACCCCAGGAAGTAAGATATGAGAGCATTTTAAGGGGGGTTTTCTTTAAAGAGACAGAGAGCATGTCTCTGTGAACTGAGAATTTGGTAGAGGTGTCATGTTCTGCTCCTCCCCAAGCCCCTTCTAAAGGTGCCTTCACACCGATCGTGACCTGGGCGACCTGGGTCACCACTCTCTATGTAAAGTAAAGGTACAGCTGCGATGGGGTGGGGCCAGCCCTCCCACGATGCCACGGACACAACCTGGGCGACTTGATAGCTCTACTGGGTCGCTTTGGATGTGCAACCAGGTTGCATTGCTCAGTTGCCAAAGTTGAAACAATGAACTCTTCAGGCGACATCGCGTGTGGCTGTGCTGCCAGTCAGCGTTGTGTGGGTGTGTGACGACACCCACAACGACTGTTTTTATTCAGGATCACATTAGAGTGACAATCCATGTCCATTAGTTAGAGAGTACAGTAGTTCTGCCTTATTCAACAGAAGTGGCAGTTCTCTGCAGTCCTGTCCTTCCACATCTGCACCAGCTGCAGTGTTTTATGGTTGGTAGATGAGTGAAAAGGATACAGTTGGAATAATGTCAGCTCATACATACAAATATATGATACATCATATGATATGATCGCGGTGAAACTCGGGTGGGCGTGATGTCACTTAGCGACGTGACGGTGCCAAAATGAACTATCTATGGACAGGCAATGCGACTTGGGTGGGCGAAGAAATCTTTGTAGCCAAGTCGCATTCGGCGTGAACGCACATTAACAATATCAAAAGCAAAGAACTTTGATTTAGAAGGACATGGGACCTTTAAGGAGTTGGACAGCTAAATATTTGCATTAAGCCTGATGTACAAAGTAATGTATCACTGGTATCTTTTGTGCCATGAAATCGATCTTTGCATCACTGTCATCACCAGTTATAACACCCACTGTATTGTTATGCCAAACCATCCTCACACAGGTAGCTGGAAGCCTCAAACTGTCACACACGGCAGCAGGAGGAATTTAAGTATTTCAGCAGAGTGGTGTGTGTGACACCAGTGACAGCTCAGTTTGAGGACTGTCTTCAGCATGTTCCCCTTTGGTACTGGGCTGAGCCAAACACATATACATGCACATGCATACAAACACATGCACACAAAACAAATGGCACCATGGCCACCCCTTGTGTAGTGCTGAGTGTGTACACAATTAATGTAAGTTACTGGATAGCAATATGGTAAACATGTCCTCTGTGTTTTAGATCTTCAAATAACAGCAGAACTAAATGAGTTTGCTCACTTTGAAGAGCGTCTCTGCAACCTGTGGCCTCATTTTAGTACATGTTGAAATAAATCGACTCCACTGCTCTTGATCCAGCAATAGTAGTCTCTATTACAGCAGCTTAAAGAGCTACTTAAACTCATAATGGATACGCTGAGTTAAAAAATGTACTTAAAAGGTGGGCTGGGTCTAAACCTCAGCCAGAGGAGTGACTGAAAACATTGCAGCTCTGTACGCTCACCAGTTTGTCAGTCAAAACATTTCACTTCTGACAAGTTTTTCACATAAAAGCCCTCACTTTTTAAGAAAAGTTCAATGCTCTCACACTGAACAGCGGGACCAGGAAATGTTATGCCTTTTTTAGCAACTTAAAGAGCTCATATAATTACAACAGAGTAGACTTGTAAACCAGTTACAATGGTCTGGACCCGGTGTATGAACACAAGAACATTTTTTTTACTTTCTGTACTCTTGCAGTCATCAAAAACAAATATATGAACCTGAAAAAAAGCAGAAGAAGGCTTAATTACACTCTTAGTTAATACTGCAACATATGAAATGACACAGAGACTCAGTCAAAACAGCAAATGAAAGAGTGATATTATAGTTCTGTCTAATCGCTCAGCCAGTGTTCAGGGTCTGGAGTTCTTAAAACAACAGCTGAGTTCAAATTGGGCCTGTGGCTTCTTTCCCATTTGTCATTTCCTGTGACGACTCCTCCCTGAGTGACTTTTACAAAGCCTTTTTCCTGCTCCTGCTGCTCTCTCCCTCTCCTTAAGTTGTTGTATCTTTATATGTTATATTTTCTTTTATTAGCTTCAGTATGTTATATATTTGAAGATGACTTCTCTATCAGCCACCACTTAATTTACAAAAGAAAATAAAATTATAAGTCAGTTTCTGCATCATCAACAGTGGTTAAATGTTTAAAGCAAAGAAACATGATCAAATATGAATGTCTAAATTATACTCACACTTAGTGATCATGTAATTATGCTTTTATACATCTTATTCTTAAATAGTTTAGTGACAAAACAACAAATGGTTCATTATTTATATTTCATGTGATATTTATCCCAAACTGCAAAACTGTGTCATATTTACAAAGTGGCACATCTCACCATATGATCCTCCAATCAGCAGCAGCAACAGTCCAAACACAGCGCCCATGTCTTCACAGTGTTTAACTTCTTCATATGTCAGCAACTTCTGAAACCAACTTGTGACGATGTTCTTCACCCCAAAACAAACATGCAGATCTTTCTGAACACCCTGAACTGTTGTCTCTTATCAGCTGCAGATAAGAGGGCGTGAAAACTCTTATCACACAGAGTGCTGCCAAAATAGTACATTTGTGAGGAGGGGATGGATTCACAGTGTTGTTGTGAAAGGTTTGCAGAAAACTACCTGAAACTGCATGGCACCTGCTTGTCAGGTTAATATATTTTCAGTTAAAGACATTATTATATTTTTTTCAAGACAAGAAGTGTTATTCGGACATTTCTACCATCAAATTAAAACGTCAAATTTGAAAAAAACTTTTGGCAGGCAGAGAATTAGTGCATGACATCTAGATGCCAAAAGGCCAAAATGATTCAAATTATTTCACTTTAAAATTGATTTTGTGTTGTAGTCCTGGAGGGCAAAACACAACAACAAATTTAAGAACATAAACAAATGAGAAAACACAATGACAAATCAATACATAAAACAACAAAGAAGAGAATGTAACAACAAATAATTAAATAAAAAACTCAACAAAATACAACAAAACAACAAGAAAGCAAGACAACACATCAATATATGAGAGAACACAAAAATCTTACTCACCTGTCTCACCTGTGTGACTGACTCTTACCTGTGGGATTGACTCACCTGTGTGACTGACTCTTACCTGTGTGACTGACTCTTACCTGTGTGACTGACTCACCTGTGTGACTGACTCTTACCTGTGTGACTGACTCTTACCTGTGTGACTGACTCTTACCTGTGTGATTGACTCACCTGTGTGACTGACTCACCTGTGTGACTGACTCTTACCTGTGTGACTGACTCACCTGTGTGACTGACTCTTACCTGTGTGATTGACTTGACTGTGTGACTGACTCTTACCTGTGTGACTGACTCACCTGTGTGACTGACTCTTACCTGTGTGACTGACTCACCTGTGTGACTGACTCTTACCTGTGTGATTGACTTGACTGTGTGACTGACTCTTACCTGTGTGACTGACTCACCTGTGTGACTGACTCTTACCTGTGTGACTGACTCACCTGTGTGACTGACTCTTACCTGTGTGATTGACTTGACTGTGTTACTGACTCTTACCTGTGTGACTGACTCTTACCTGTGTGACTGACTCTTACCTGTGTGATTGACTCACCTGTGTGACTGACTCTTACCTGTGTGACTGACTCTTACCTGTGTGACTGACTCTTACCTGTGTGATTGACTCACCTGTGTGACTGACTCACCTGTGTGACTGACTCTTACCTGTGTGACTGACTCACCTGTGTGACTGACTCTTACCTGTGTGATTGACTCACCTGTGTGACTGACTCACCTGTGTGACTGACTCTTACCTGTGTGATTGACTCTTACCTGTGTTACTGACTCTTACCTGTGTGATTGACTCTTACCTGTGTGATTGACTCACCTGTGTGATTGACTCACCTGTGTGACTGACTCTTACCTGTGTGACTGACTCTTACCTGTGTGACTGACTCACCTGTGTGACTGACTCTTACCTGTGTGATTGACTCACCTGTGTGACTGACTCACCTGTGTGACTGACTCTTACCTGTGTGATTGACTCTTACCTGTGTTACTGACTCTTACCTGTGTGACTGACTCTTACCTGTGTGATTGACTCACCTGTGTGACTGACTCACCTGTGTGACTGACTCTTACCTGTGTGACTGACTCTTACCTGTGTTACTGACTCTTACCTGTGTGACTGACTCTTACCTGTGTGATTGACTCACCTGTGTGACTGACTCACCTGTGTGACTGACTCTTACCTGTGTGATTGACTCTTACCTGTGTTACTGACTCTTACCTGTGTGATTGACTCACCTGTGTGACTCACTCTTGCCTGTGTGATTGACTCACCTGTGTTACTGACTCTTACCTGTGTGATTGACTCACCTGTGTGACTGACTCACCTGTGTGACTGACTCTTACCTGTGGGACTCCCACTCTGCTCCTGATTGAGGTCTGAACTTGACAGAGCAACTGACTCATTGGAGGACTCATCTGTAGAAGAAGAATGTCTCTGAAGCCTTACTCTCTCTGCTTGGCTCTGGAGAAAGTTTATCTGAACTGTGAGCTATGAAGGATCCTCTGGAAAAATTAAAGGTGTAGTTAGGGAGGCACTTTATGTAGGCTGGGGTACCAAGTACATTTACTTCACTTTGTTTATATAATTATTATAATATAACAAGAGAAAAATCTAGACTCAATTTATTGTATTTCTGTCTTATCTGGCACTATTCTCTTTTACTTTGTTGAAACCTTTGTTGCATATTTTTTGTTGGTAAAAATAAAAATAAACCTTTGATTTGAACACCCCTACTCATGTCAATTTAATAACTGTCTTGTTACTTTCTTTGCCTAACAAAAGGAGATGTAACATTTTTTTTTACATCTTATCTGTCAGTCATGTTTTTAATTTGTTGTGGTGATTTTAATAATTTTTGTTCTCATGTCTATTGTTGTATTTTTTAATATCTTTATTTGTTTCACTTTGCTTTTGTTATGGTATGAACCTGATGTTTTTAGTGTTGGACCCAAAAGCTGAGAGCCAAAGGCAGATACCAGTGTTATATGGAATTTTATTGATACAGGAAGACCAGGTGAGGGGATTAAGAGGGGAGTCCAGTGTTTGTGGAGGATCTTCGTGAGGAAGGTGAGCATTTAACGGAGATTGTTGGGGTGAGGGCTCGTGGAGGCACTATGGAGCGAAGGAGCAGAGAAAAAGGTGAGTACACAAGCAATAATCCAAAAAACACACACAAAGAATGCACCAGGGCAAAAACTCCCAGCGTGAGATCAAAAAGGCTTAGCTCAAAAACACTGAAAGGTATAGGGCATAAGAAAGATGGCCAATAAACCACTGTAGCTGTGGAAATCCACTGGCGAAGAAGAGGTGTCCAGGAGCCCGCTTTGTAGGAGAAGGTGATGAGGTGATGTAGCTGCAGAGGATCAGTGCAGGGAGAAACCACGCCCACTCCCCATGCAGCAGAGAAGGCAGAGGATCAGGAAATGCCTCCACGGAGGCAAAAACAGTTCAAAGGAGGGGGAATCCTCACAATTTTCTGATTTATTGTTTTGCCTTTTCATAAGAACTGGCTTCTTGTTCGTTGAGTATTGTTATTGTCATTGAGTTTTGTTTTGGTTCTTGAGTTTTCTGATTTGTTGTTGTGTTTTGTTGATGTTGTTGTTGAAGATGTTGTGTTTTCTTATCTTTACCTGTTTTTTTTTTTTTTTATATGTTTTTACTTTTGCTGTTGTTTTATTGTATGTAATCTTTGTTGTACTTTATGTTTTTTTGCACCAAAAGGCCTCCACATTTTGCTTTCTAACAGCCTTGATCAATACCAAACTTTAACAAACTTTTTTTTTTTTTGTAAAAAAAAACCCCAAAGCAAAACAAAACAAAAAAAAAACTGTGTTTATTTTTATAATGGGTACATCTAAGGTCCTATGACCGTCCACAAGGTCTGCACTTATTTAATTCAATTTATTCCAACATTTACTATCTTATATTATTTGTATTTCATATTTTTGTTTATGAAGCATTTTTCTTTATTCTATATTTTTGTCTTATGTTTTTACATTTATCCATGTTATTTTATTAATTTATCTACTTTTTCATGTTTTCTCATTCATTTCAGTTCATTATTATTAATTTGATCTACTTTTTCTATTTTATTGTACTCATTTTCATTTATTTATTTTTAATTTTATCTTTTTTTTTAATGTGCTGATTACGTTGGTCTGGACATTTCCATGACTTTCTTGTTCCCACTTTTATGATAACTGAGGTTATTAGTCAAGTCTCAGACCATCATAAGCGTTTATCTTTTATTTAGTTTTGGTTATTGATGTTTGTTGTTTACAGAAATTGACCATCACCACACATTTTCATTTTGATATACAAAGCTGACAAAGCCAGAGTAAAGTTATGTTGAAACTGTGTCTGACACTGAACCAGCTTTGAAAACCTCAAAATCCTGTAATTTCCCAACAGAGGAAATGCCGCAGAGCAGTGTGGCCATCTTTGTTCCTCTTTATGTCTGAATACACTTTGACCCGGGCCACAATAAAATAAACCAGCTCATGTGTCATGTGAGGGAGATTTCTTTTAATGGCACTAAGACAATAACTTATCACAGCGAGACAAGATAAGTTTAAACAAACTGTAAAATAAAACAGGACTTTTTAACCTTCAAACTTAGCTATGCAGGAAGTGACACAGACAGAGAATGTTTTTACACCATGACCATAAAAGCAGAACTGCCCACAGAACAGATTTTTACACTCTGCTAAATCCATTTAACATAATCTAAAAAAATAACAGAGATGGGTTTTATTTGTTTTGATTATCATAACTATTATGTCTATACTTGGTGTCTAACTTTAAGTTCCCTTGTTGTAACAAGTTTAACTTTAAATAAAGTTTGCACATCATAAATGTCTGCCAATTACAGATCTGAAAACTTACCTGAATAAAGAAAAATCACAACGTGAGTAAGAGAGGAGTAAAAACAGCAACTTAGAGAAAAAGGAATAAATACGAATAAAGCAAACCCTAAACCATTTTTTCATGAATAATCACAATTTGCAATCTTTATTCACTGCTCCTTGGACTCTTCACACATTCTCACTCTCGAAAGCACATTCCTCATTCTGATGCACCTGTGATGCTGAAGAGTATCTACAAAAGACAGAACTTAAACAGAAATACAGAACAACAGTCACATGGTAAACAGATCAAAAACTGTTAACCAAGGTTAACAAGATTACATAAAGACTGTACTCAAGTAAAAGAACAATCACCTTGATAATATTTTACCAAAGTACAAATAAAAGTATCTCTATTTGAATCTTTTCAAGTAAAAGTTAAACTTATTTTGTTTACAGTGTATTTAAAGCCCTGATTATTTTGAGTAAACTTTACTGTGTTGTGGGAAAAGAACGACTGGAGTGTGATATTTTGACCTGTTATTTTTTTCAAAATTGTATTAGTAATACAACAATGTGTGACCCAAATAATATGATACAACCACAAGGTATCAATTCACTCTAATACATAAAATTAGATATCAAAGATATCAGTAAAAATATTATTATATTCAATATGTTAAGTACACTCAGTGTGTCATAGTTTTATACAGGCACTGTATCTATGAATCTAGACAAACAATTTGCCCCCCAAAAATATTAATAACTAAAACTTAAGAATAATACATTTTCTCTTAAATGCATCAGTTTCCAAATGTGACCAGCTCTTTGACATTCTGTTTCTCTCCTTAGCAGAATTATGTTTCTGATCCACATGGTGTCCAGATCTGAAACACTAACATTTTAATATATATATCATTGTGTCAGAATTAAGTACTTAGAATCAATGTTTTACTGTTACACTCTCAATTAGTTGACTTTTTTGTCAGAATTGAAGTTAAAATTTTGGTATCATTATAATAATATTTGATAGGAAATTCTGATCAGTTTAGCTTTTAATATTTTTACTGAGTACCCAGATGCTGTGATAAATGTAACTATGTACAATACATCCAAAAAGACATACCAAGTAACAATACTGGTTTAAAGAGAATACAAGGGCACAAAAACTACTCAATTATAGTAACTTGAGTAAATGTATTGAGTTCCTTTCCAGCAATTTCGTTTGAAACCAACAAGAAGTTAATTTGACAGCATGACTGCAGTTATATATCATTTAGATCAGCATGACGCACAGCATAGACCTTTGTCCACACTAATGTGAGAAAGAAACTCGAGGGACTTTTCCTTTTCCTTTGTGACTCTCAGTAAAAAGTCAGGTTTGATACTGGTTCTTCAGTCAGAGAGTGTTGGTAATGATGTCCATCAAAGTCCAAACTTATGCTAGAGGTGGTGGCTCTCACTGTTTTATCCTGGACAA